>PNEQ01133150.1:0-27978 GCA_003012365.1 Medauroidea extradentata | reverse complement strand
CATAATTTAGATTCATACTATTATTCTTGCACCACTTACGGACTAAGTCAATATCAGCTTGAAGTTTAATGCAATCGGTTATATTACTAATTTTAGCAAATATTTTCAGGTCATCAGCATATAATAGGCAATTAGCAAATTTTAATTGTTGTACAATATCATTAATAAACAAATTAAATAAAAGAGGGGACAAAGTGCCTCCTTGAGGGACGGCAGAGGATGCACGAAAGGAAGTGGAAAAGACATTCTTAACTTTGACAGTAAAAGTTCTGTTCATCAAATAGCTCTGAATCCATTTAATATAGGCACAATCGAGACCTAAGTTGTTAAGTTTATGTAGAATGATGGAATGTTGACAAGTATCAAAGGCTTTTTTTAGATCAAAATATATTGATATAATAATAATAATAATAATAATAATAATAATAATAATAATAATAATAATAATAATAATAACACAAATCAGGAGCACATATTTTTCTAGCGTTTTCGTTCAGGTGAAGATGTTTATTGTGTTTCTTCTCCGAGTAGAAAGGTTACTGTTTGTCGTCAAATAAAGCTGTTTGACCTTCAAGGGCGAGTCTGAGTCAACTGTATCAGCTGTCTACTTTCCGGTAAATGTTTACGACTGGTTATTTCTTGCAATCGTTAAAAATGTATTGCGATATTTTTTTGTGTGTCGCTTTTTTAATCCACGGGGAGGAAAACTCATTGTTAATTCGAAGGTTCATTTCCTGTCGATTTCAAACAATTATTTTATTCGCAGTTTGATATTTAAAGGACTCTCAACAACAATATCACTATGCAAACAGACTGTATTGTGAATTTGATGTGAAGACGTGACCCTTCTTACAGGACAGTTTAGTTATAATTTGACGTATTTATACAAAATGCAACAACCCGCAAAGTAATTAATTTTGTGATAGTCATTCCAAATAGAAGGCGAAGGTTCAAAATATATCCTAGAAAAAACAATCATTTAATCATAATATTTAAAGAAAAGTAAGAGCCCAGAAAAAAGTAGTTTGTTCAAGGTTTAGACACAAACAGTGGACTTTGACCTTGAATAACTCACTAGGAGAAGGCGCCTACTCGCTATCACGAATTTCGCTCAAATTGACAGCATATGCAGGGCTTGGCTACAAATGAAATTACCCGAAGTGGAAACTCCAGATGGCAAAGCGTTTAGAAAATATAATTTTTGATGCTGCTTATACAGTCACTGATTTTTGCTGATAAGAATTTTACAACAGCTCTGATTCATGTTTATTGGCGGTATGTTTTGTGCAGAGGTGTCTTATTGTGCCGCTGAGAATACGGTTACTGTTACACTACACGTCTATGATTTGCAGGTAGAATCCCAAGATGCCAAGAGTTAAACACAGCCGATAACTGCCCATTAACAGATGTGTACGTAAGGCTCTGAAACAAGTTGTTGCAGATTTTTTTTCACCGACAATTGGTGGTTCTAGTCATAAAACTGGTACTAACCCTCCCATCAACCCGTTTCCGACCAGAAGACAACCACCGTGGCGAGCGAATGAGGTTAGTTTCCTGGTGCTGCGTGAAATAAACAGGCAGGTGTCGCTGACGAAACTAGGCGGTGCTCTCAAAGTGTCCGGGTAGCTCACCGTGGGAAAGATACTTTCACTGGAGCGACTGAATCCCCCAAGGCTGTTCACGTTGAGGCGTGCCGTGTCCGTTTACAGCTCTGTGGAACTAACCTAAGACTCGCTGTGGCCACAGGTAAATCGGGAACGTGCTGTCATACTTCAAAATTTTGACACTCCTGCCTTTGGCACAATACCATGCACTCCATTTCATATCCGAAATCTCAAAACAGTGCATGTCATTTTAACTCCCGATCAAAAACGCAGTGGTGTTATAAGTTTGACGACTATACCAGTCTGCCTATGGCATCGTAGCTCCCAAACGATTGACCTATTTTAATGCTTCATTTTTTAATTCAAAGATTGTTTTTTTTGTGTTATTTTTAGCTGCATTTTATGAAAATCTAACCAGCTGTTTAAAGGTTATGAGCTCTTTTCCGAAGTGGTGCGGAATTTCATATACTGCACAGTATACAGATTGCTTTTCCTCGGTGTGTATCCGTATCTTTCTTCGTAATTTTTTTTATTCATTCAGTTGATTTGAATTTTGGTACATGCTTGTAAATCCGATAGTCCTGCAGTGGTAACCTTGACCTGATGCTGCGCCCAAGCGCTTAGTATGTGTATTTCGTAGGTAGAGAGCGGAAAAATTCGCGGATTTACTGAGCTGTAGACTAACCTCCAAGAATATCTGTTTACTCGAGCAGACAACCTATTCAATGGTTGTTCGCTGACACTTGATTGGACCTGAATTTAGTTGTCTTTTTATTATTAGCTCAGCAACCTCCAGAAGATATCAGATGAGTCTTAGAGCCAATTGTAAATGTCACACCAGTAGCGGCTCGAAGGTTGTTGGTAAGTAGGGCACTAGTTGCAGTGTTCTTGTGAACCCCAATGATCATGAAATATCTACTGGCTACTTATTGTGTTGTGACCAGTCAGCAACAAGCGGCACCTACATACCAGCTTATCAGTGGCTGTAGCGTCAACTAGCGCACAACCCTGTGTACGGTTCTCTGCAACTTGTGCACTACCCGGCAACAACCCTAGTGCCGCTACTGGGTCACTCAGACTTACAGTTATCTGAAGTCAAGCTTTTGCAAAAAGTAAACGCAAATTTTTCATGTCTGTATTCATAGACACCTATAATTTTCGCGTGATTTCCATATAACAAACTAGACTGCAATTTGTTGTTCGCTAGCTCGGCGTCTTCCACTGGCGTTACTGTGTCGTGGATTGTAGCGGGAAACACTTAGAGCCAATAGTTTATAGTTCACTGGTAGAATGACCAATCGCATGTGAGTAAGTCAATTACGTAACATAAAGACTGGTGAGCAATGCACACAGAGCTTGCTCGAGTGTGTACACATCAGAGGAATCTAGTCTAGTACCACATAAGAATGCGAATTTTTCGTGTCTGTGGTAATGAATACAGACCGGAAAAAATCGTGGATTCACTGACCTGTAGGCTAGTCTCCATGGATATATGTGCAGTCAAGTACACAGTATCTGTTCATTAGCTGCTCGCTGACACAGTGATATGGACCTGCATTTAGTTAACTTTTTATTATTGGCTAAGCGACATACACGAGGTGTCAGATAAGTCGAGGACCAATTGTGAAAATGATACGAACTCACGGTTGGTGAATTCTAGCTTGTGCCTAAAAGAAAACGCGAATTTTTCAGGTCCCTAGTAATTAATAGAAACCTAATAAAAATTCACGTTTTGTTTGTAACATAGCCTAGTATTCAAACAACTGTAGACTCGCGTCATTTTAGCAATTGTCTGTTGCCTCATTTGACACCAGTTGGAGGGAGCTGAGAAAATAATAAAGAAGCAGCTAAATGAAGACCCTGTACCATTGTGTCAGCGAGGAGCCAGTACGCAGCTTTTGTCTTCTTCAGTAGACATATTCACAGAGGCTAGCCTACACGCAGTGGCGTGACGTGACTGGGTTGCAACGTATGTTGTGCTTTGTGACGTCTGTACATATTCATGAATTGGCCATCGGTATGGCTATGAAGTTTTCGCGAAAAGAATTTTTCCACAGTATGTTTCAGTAGCTCATGTGCCCATCTGCATTTCTGCTTCTTGATCAGTGATTGCATGCTTCGACACTCACGTGTGTTAGGTTCCAATCGCCAATCAATTACGTGTGGTGTTGTAGTAACCTTGCTGTGGTTGGCACAGTCAAATGAGAGACGTCACTTCATAAACACACACAACCAATAGCCATGAAGCACAGCTGCAGATGTGAACCTAATCTCTCACTCACTTTTTAAATATAACTATTGTGCATTAATAAAAGATTATCAGGTTTTATAAGACAACAATTACATCAGTCCATCTTTAAGTGTATAATTTTCTTTTACAATTTGATATTTACAATTTTTGTGGAAGTACACAAGTTTAAAAAGCTACAATTGAGTAGTCCAGTTCTAAAACTCTCCTTGTCCATCACCAAGGAAAAATGAGTTCTGAACCGGTTTGTGTAGCTTTTAAATGTGCGCTGAAGTTGACGTGATGACAGTTTCCAAAACTCGCCTTATTCAGTAACAGACGTACTTCTAAAAGATTCTGCGCCGAGTTTTATATACCTATAAATGACCGTAAAAATACCCATTATCGCTAGAGTCCACGATTTTTGGTGAAAAGAATTCTGCAACATTTTGTTTCAATCCCCTAATAAGCGCACTTCTGCAGTTGTGCTTAATGGTTATTGGCAGAATGTATTAAATCACATGCGTGGCTCACTTGACTGTGCCAACAGGAACAAGTCTGTGATTTGTGGGTAGAACACCAAAACGTTGAGAGTTGAAAACAGCCAGTCACTGACCATGAAGCAGAGCTGCAGATGTGCGCGCGAGGCTCTGAAACGAATTGTTGCAGAATTCTTTTCGCCAAAAATCGTGGACTCTAATCATCGTCATTTCCGACCGCTAGAAAATATGCTTTAATGAGCACTGGTGAACTTGAAATGAGTCTGCACGCGTGTAACGTTCTTTAAATGCTGTTCCTAAACATATGTCTTTCATCTGCGATGAGCAGTTTTCGCATATCTGCTAACGGCCTAAGATCTGCACACCGCTCGGCGGCCTGTTGCAGACTGTCACCTTAACAGTGGACAAGATTTTAAAAACGCATTCTCCCCCATTTCCCGTACCCTTGTTTTTCGATCATTAACTGTAGAAGTACTTTATTACTAGAGATGATGGTTTATCGCGGAAAAATTGAATATTTGCTAGGCTTATCAAAATATTACTGGCTTTTCCTTGTACGTGGAGCTACTGCCCTATTTGACTGAGCCAATAAGAATGCCGCTATTTTAATATTTAATGCATGTTATTGGTATGCAGACAGCTACAGCTACGTTGTGTCAGTGTTTTCAAGGCTATGTTGACACAAAACATTTTCGCGATATACCATCATCTCTTTTTATTACAGATCGCTAAATTGTGACATTGGGTTAGCGAGTAATTGAGTTGAGTGTAGGTATGTGCATCACTAGCGGGCAAACTGGTTTGGAAGTAATGTCCTGCGGTTTATGCTGTTCAGTTGTGAAATGTAGGTATAGTTTTATATTCCTTCGAAATAATGTAATTTTGTCGACGTTACGAATGACTATACTTTCCTCTTGTGTCGAGTTATTGGCAAGCCTATTATTTCCATAGCGGCACGTCAAAGTCAAAATTTACACGTTGCGGCAGTTCAGCCAACTAAAATCAACATTTATACAGAACTGAAATAATGTACACTGAAATCGAAAGGTCGCAGACGACGTGCTGAACGTTATAAAAAACGTAAAACAACGAATTTTTGTACTTTAAAAAAATGCAGGAAATAAAGGATTTTGAATTAAAAATTAACAACTCATTTTGTACACTGTAAAACGAAGAACGTTTTATCTCTGTCGTATGTAGAGGCTGGGAAATTTTGCGAGTTAAATGACCTGTAGGCTAGTCTCCAAGGTCACATGTGTAATCGTGCAGACAGCGGTTGTTTATTAGCTGCTCGCTGACACTGTGAAATGGGTCTGTATGTAGTTTCATTATTAGCTCAGCTACTTCCAGGAAGTTAACGGTTAATTATGAACGTAATACACATCCTGTAGTTGCTGGAACTGTATAACATGCGCCTGAAAGAAAACGCGATTTTTTTCAGGCCTCTAGTCATATATATTGTTTTTAGCAAATAGCGACATTTCTCCTGATTAAAACGCTACCAATTTTATAGCTATGTGAACTGTGGACTCGTTGTGGTGTATGTTGACAGTAACAATTGTTAGATACATGCAAAATTCGCATTATTTGCTGGCGGCTGACTAGACTCCAAGTGACTATAAGATTATTCGACGTCACTCGCTGGCCGATATTGTCGTGACTTGCCGCGGAGAATGCTTACACGGTAGAGAGGCCAATCTATGTAAAGACGTAACACACGTAACTGAGAACACATAAAAGTTTGTGGCCAACTGAACCGCACATAATGCTCTGTTATGTATAGTGAAGTGAAGTTTAGTCTGCTACAAATGATAACGCGAATTTGGCATGTCTAAGACTGTAATTGCACATCCCCTTCTACATCGTAACGAGGTGTCGAGTTGTGTGATAAGAGCTGACAGTAGCGTGACCCTGCTCTTTCAACGCCCGTGTGGGGGACTCCTGCTATACCGACTCGATGCGCTCTGCCGTGCGTCTGGAGTGTTAGTGTAAATGCAATATAAAACAATTAAAAAATACGTTGCTAAAGAGACGATTTTAATGAGCACTTGAACGACTTTAATCCTGTGTAATATTCATGTTTCCAGTACCGTTGAAACATGGCTTAGCATCAAACGTTATGCGTATAACAGTTTTTTTTTTTTTAAATTGCGTTTGTGATTAGGTTGAGTATTGTGTTCAAGTATTTTTTTTTATATGAAAGATAACATTTGTAAAATTTTTCTAGCAGAATATTATGTTTGTACGTGTGTTGCAATATTGGTGTTCAAAACAGTGTCCCATATTAATGGGGAAAAAAAAAAAATGTTGCGTATGTAAGTGTTTCTAGCCTATGCAGTGTAGTAAGTTTTGTAATATCTACACCCCAACAAAATGCAGGAAACGACTAATCGTGCTGTAATCTGTCGTCTTGACGGAAACGTTTTTTTCTTTTACCTTTAAAGGAAAATGTATTTGTTTTTAGTTCAGATCCTGTGAGTGAAGAAACTGTTTTTCAACTCCGTACGAGACATTCAGGAATGACTGGACCGACTACTGAAGTTTAGTCGATTATGCAGTTTCGAAATAATATATAAACAGCAAAGTTGTCAACTCGCGGGCTTAGCGAACCACGTTGGTCCAAGTTCGAATAAGTCTCTGTATGCTGTGCTTGTTTTGTATTAAACTCTAATTGCATTGAGTGTTGACATCCGTTTAATTTATCGCGGGATATTATTTTACTGGTATTTGCGAACTTACTTAACCAACTTGTTCTTGAGTACTTATTTTCCTGTTAATATAGGTGTATCGAGTGGAATGCTGGATATTAATTCACTAAATTTTATCTCCGCACGATCTATACTCTTGCAAGCCATGTCTTGGCGTAAATAAGAAAAAAAAAAAACTAACAAGAGCTCCAGTTCTCTTATCGAGTAACTTCATCACATCGTGTGCTGTATTAATTAGCTGGCCACACTACTTTTCCTAATTAGATAAATAAAACGCTTAGAGAAAGACGAAAAGCCATTTTCTTTTTTTTCTTTTTGAAGTTATCTTGATTAAAAATTGTATTAATACTCTATCTTAATTTTCCTACGTAATTAAATACTTCAAGAAAACTGTTATTTTCTCGAAAGTAATCATACGTTGTCGCAGCATACGTCAAAATTTCTGTGTAATCAGCGTGTATTATTTTTATGTATTCATTTTTCCATACTTAACACAATAACTTGCCGCACTGCTGCTTTCAAAGGCTCTACAATTGTTAGCCCTGCCGTCCAACGAAGAGGTCCTGAAATTACTGTTTTTTTTTCTTGGAAATAGTTTCAAATAATGTAATTTTATTTGCTGCTAGTTTTCTTTAGTTGTGCTATTCCACCATTTGTAAGTTTCGAGCAGATGAGATACTGAGCGTCATTTAAAACTGTACAAATATTCCATCGCTTAGCCATTATTATAACGTGGAATATTGTAAACACGCAGTCATTGAGTCTACTGGTGAATTCAGATTATAGCGATGTTCAGGTTTTTAGGATAGCTTTTAATCCACCCAGTCTGTATGCGCAAGCATATAGTAGTCGAAGCAAAAATTACGATATTTTTTAGGTAAGTTTTACTGGAAGCGCCATCTTCTACATAACTCGATAGTCTAACTACTATTGTAAGTCTCGTGGGCTATAAGAATCAGTCTTCAGTCTTACTTAGGTATTGGAATTTTGGTATGGTTAGGTGTGGCCGTTTTTTCAGACTAATTTAGAGTAGCTATCCACGTACTAAACAAAATTAGGAACACTTCTATCGATGAAAACTCCACTGTTTACTCAGTGAAATGCGTAACAAAATCGTTTCGTCCGTATAAGAGCAACCACTAATTTAATAATTGAAGATGTAACTGAATTATCTCTGCGCAAGTAATCCCTATATGTAAGCCTACTTAGATTAGTAAATTATATGCAGGGACTTGTTGAAGTAAAATAGTTTTAAGAAACGTTTTTGTTATTATGGTTTTACAAATGACCGCAAATGATTTCGTTTGTAGTGTGGAAAAGCAGGAAATCGTAATCGTACTTTATAAACAAAGATTATGAGAGTTGCAACAAGAAGTTATAACTGAGTAATGTATAACCATGTTGTTATTTTGACGCCATGGCTCGGAACAAAACGATCGTTAGGAATGTACCTGAGTAAAGAACGTTACATGAAAAAATTTTATCTTTTTTTCCTGAGGTCACTAGAATTTTTTTTTTTTTGTTTAAGCCAAGATGCACTAATTGGACGGATACATGTTAACCTTCAACGTGCTTTTTTAAAGGTTTTGGATCCCGGCAATGTTCATAGTTTAATCTTTCTGTCAACAATTTCCATTATTTAAACATTGGATCTAAGTATTTGTGAGGCAATTATCAGACTTAAAAAAACTTTTTTTCATATTCACTATTCAGAACTCAGATTCTTTGTGTTTAAAACACAACAATAAACAAACCTTTTTTTAATTTACAGAAGTTTAAGGTTGTTGCCGAATGCATTTTAAAATGTAGGCCTATTGTACGAAATAAGTTCTCAGAATTTTAATGAGAGGCACAAGTAACAAATATTCTGAAAATATCCTTAGTTTTCAGCAAGTAAAAATTGTTTCAAAACTTCTGTGCCTTTATTTCACTCTCTGTCCCTGTTTCTCTCTCTCTCTCTCTCTTTCTCTGTGCAATTACATATATTTGGTACAATCATGTTATATTGGTCAGTAAGTTCTGTGAATAGAGCTGTTTACATAATTTTTTATTCCAGGAACTAGGCAGTAAATTCGTGAAATAATGTATATGCAATATTACGTGAAAGTAACATTACAAGTAAATATGCGTGCTGTCACTAATATACCTAGAGTGTTCTTCCTTTTATGAAGTTAATTAAAGACATTTTCTCTCCGTTAAGGTGGGGCACCCCTAACAATGTTGGAATTACTGGTTTTTGTTAATTTATGTTGTTTATGAACACTTGTATAAAATATTTAATTATAGCGCTACTGTAAAATACTTTACGTTGCGATAAACTTATTAATACGTAGCATACGACCAATAATAAAATAGTAATTAGTCAAACATTATTCATAAATCATAAATACTTTCGCGCTTTTTCAAAGCCATAAAGTAATGTGTATATAAAAATTAGTGACTGAAATAGATGGCATTTATATTACGTCAAAATGCTTTGGTAAAATGTCTTAAAGTAATTTCGACGACAAAAATTTAATACTCGAAAATGTAAAATTCGGCAGGAGGAAGGATTGAATTCTCGCGATTTTTTTTTTTTTTTTCATAATATTTGTTTTTGTAGAACGAAAATAGCCATAACGTGCAGCAGTCTTAGAGTGGTAAAATATTTTAGTACCGGAACTACTAGGTGGCGCAGAAAGAACTCATGTATTTGACTTGCGTAGTATCAGTGATGGAAGTGGAATGGCGGGGCGTGAGGCGTATTGTTTTGTAGGTTAGAGCGTCCAGTGACAGTAGCAGTGACGCCGTAAACCGTGCACCATCGCGTTTTTTTTTTTTTTTTGCCTCACTTTGTTTCGGTACCTTACGTGCACATCTGCAGTTCTGCTTCGTGGTCAGTGATTGGATATCTTAGCTCTCACGAGTCTTGGGATTCTTCCGGCAAATCACAGACGTGTGGCGTTGAATGAATGTTATTGTAATTGGCTCAGTCAAATGAGATACGGCTCTCCGCATGGTCGCGCTCCCAATAACCATAAAGCAGAACTGCAGATGTGCACGTAAGCCACTGAAACAAACTGTGGCAAAATTCTTTTCGCGAAAGACAATGGTCCCTATGAATTGGTCGTAAAACATCGAGGTCATGAGCGCATGTGAGAGAGGCGTGGGATGAGAAAGAAACAACGGTGGAATGCAAGGGAAGGTTAACTGGAGTACTCCGAGAAAATACGCCAGTCGAAGACAATTTCCGCCTCGTTTTCCGAACGTTACAAACCAGGGGCGAACTCCATCGGGAATTGAACCCCGGATCGCCGTGGTTATAGCCCCTACTCCGGTTTTAACCGTAAGTGACATCGTCTTGAGAATGTAGTCTAGATTTGTTGGTCGCACCCGCATACGAATAACGTTCTAATATACCTTCACTGGAAAAAAAATTGATAAATTTACTCTACATGTAATGGAAGCTAATTACCTCTACAAGTGAGGGAAAATTACTCAACACGTGTCAAGGAAAGTTACACAACTGGTAATGTAATTTTTCATTACGTATTTGCGCAGCCCTCTAGGACAATGTGACATAACGCGTGAGCGAAACTTCCGAGTGGTTTGTGTGGCGTATACACTACCTTGCGAAAATTTCCACACATATTCGGAAATCAGATTTTCCTCTCAAGGTTCGGGAATATTACCATACATATGATGAGTAATATTACTCACTTTTTTTACAGTGTTGAACAGGTAGGCCTATTTTGCTTTATCAACTCTCCATGAAGGTAATTTTTCGAGACTAAAATTTACCAAAACAAGTGTTTTTACTTGCCTTTTTACTTTTGTAAACATAAAGTACATGCCTTTATGTATAGGGTGGAACGAAATATAATTAGAGACAGGATAAATTCGCGACTTCAATAACCAGCATTTGAGAATCCCCCGTCCTTTGTTTACTCATACCCCGACAATGTATCAACTAGCTGCTACTGACTGGAATAGCACGCAGTGAACGAAGTTCGTGCCAGTTTCTCAATTCGTCCTTATCCAATCTGACACATCCTGCTACGCCCTGGGCCATTTATACATAAGCATCTAACTGCATGCCCAATAATTAGAGATGATGGTATATCGCGAAAATGTTTGTGCCAACATACCCTTGAAACCCTGTAGTTTATTGCAGCACATGTGATTGGAGATAATGTACATCTGACACAACGTAGCTGTCTGCAGACCAATAACATGCGTCAAATATTACAACAATGAAGTTCTAATTGGCTCAATCAAATAGGGCAACAGCTTCACGTACAAGCGAAGCCAGTAATCTTCTGGTAAGATGAACGTGTGTTGAAACCAGTGGCGTATCGTGGTCGTGTTCCACAGCATGCAGTATAAGCTCCAACTATACACTTTGAGCACGTGGACTCAGGGACGTATCTATAAACGGCTTTCGTATGACAACCAACCGCTCACCAATGCTTTCTCTATGGGGATAGCAGTTGGTTGTAATTCGAAAGCCGTTTATAGATAACTGTCCTCAATGTGCCTACCAGTCATATCCAATAAACATGTGTTGTGTAGACCGAGGTGTATTACTGGACGATATGTTCCTTGTCTCTTGTAAGCTACAGGCTTGAGACTGTACGTACCTCTACCAGTATAATGGTCCCACAGACAACTCAGTATTGTGTATAGTCACTGCTTAGCACCGCATGCTTTGGAACACTACCACGATACGCCACTGGTTGAAACCCAGCAGTCAAGTATTCCCGCGATAAACAACCATCTCTAACAATCATGTGTTATCGCTGTGTCAGCAAGCAGCCAATGAGAGAAATTTATTGTGTTTTCAGTTACTGAGCCATAGCATTTATTCAAATTATACTATAAAAATTGTATTTTTGACAAATCAAAATATATTTTCTTAGTAATCTGATTTACATAAACAATAATGGAATATTTAATTAATTTGTCATGCAAAATCATTGCAAAATAATTCTTGTGCGTCTTGCAATGAATCTGCATGACAAATCAATGAAATATTCCGTTATTATTTTTGTCTGGCAGTTTACCAAGAAAATATCCTATGCATTGTCGAAGGAGACATTTTGATAATACAATTTGAATAAATGCTATGGCTCAAAAACTGAAAATATTATAAAATTGTCTAACACTCCCCCTTAAAGACTAGTCTTCAGGGCATTGAACCCGCGGTCTCTCTACATAGGTCTATCATTGTTAGAGAGACAGTAAAAATTGGCAAGGTCACTCACCTGTCGGCTAACCTGAAAAAATAGCTATGTACGTACGCAAGCAGAGAAGTTGTTCGTTGGCTGCACGCTGACTCAGTTGTATCAATGATTTGGCCTGCATTTAGTTGTTTCTTTATCATTAGCTCGGTGCCCTTCGAGAGATGTTAAATAAGTCTAAAACCAGTTGTGAAAGTGACTAAAAAAGTATAGTTATTTGAATTCTAGCCAGCCCCCAAAAGTAAGCGCGAATTTTTAAAATCCCTGATCATTAGAGGTACGTCAATTTCGCATACACACTCCAGGTGAGGTTGAACGCCAAAATGTATACGTCATAATCACGTGTGTGACTTGATGGCGGCTGTCAAGAAACGTATTTGACTACCGTAAGACAGTAGTAAATAAGGAACAACTCCTAGAGCTATCGCGTGCTACCAGCTTGTAATGTTGTAAGCCAATGAATAATCGACTGTGTCCAGTGCGTGTACAGGACTGAGAAATCTAGGCTACTGCCAGATCAATCCGCGAAATTGACGTACCTCTACTGATCATTGTCTTTTAAATTCTCGTGTAAAGTGAAATGGTCTGCCCCGAGAATCTTCGAGCGAATGTCACAGTGTGTGTAATTCGCGAAACTTGCTGCAAAGATTCGACACGGTTTTTTGGGGATTGTCCCGCAGTCTTATCAGCAACTGAACGCGCGTGTTATAACTGTCCCGAAGACAGGGCGCTGCGCCACAGGGGGGGGGAGGTAGGTGGTGGGGAAGCGGCACGCGAGCACGGCACGAGCACCTGTGATTGGTCCCGCCAAGCACCGGGGCCCTCTTATCAGGCAGCGGCAGTCCGCCTGTTATCGCCACCCTGGTTTTGCACCGCGCCGCTGCGCCGGTTGCAGCCCGATTAGGCGGCGCGTTGCTTGCAGTGGCGCGATAATCGGCGGGGCAATTAACTCGTCAATCTGGAGCTGCCCTTCCCCCCCTCTCCTAGCTTCATACACCGTCCCCTGCTACCTCCCCTCCCGCCCCCCCGCAACAACCCTCTCCCCTTACACACACAACCCCTCCCGTTAACCTCATGGTGCTAGCCAAGCCACAGCTCACCTGAAACATGCACCTTCCCACCCTCCAACCATACCCCTTTATAGGTTGTTCACGATAAAGCGAGCACTTTTAAAGGCCATCTTGCCCAACGTAAGAATTCAAAAATTTTGTAATTTTGTGACTTTAGGCGTTATCTTCAGAGTTGGTACAATCTATAGGTGATTCGCGATAAAGTAACAACTTTTAATGACCACCTTGGCTAGAATAATAATTTTAAAAAATACTATATATTGTTACTACAGACGTTAAATTTTGAGCATGGTGCATCTGTACACCTCGGTTTTTACATATGTTTTTTGTTTACATTAAAAAGTGGCACGAAACTGCAAATTATATGCAAGAAAAAAAGTAACTCAAGTTTCAAAATTGTTCATTTTATCCTGAACCGACTGTACCATGTTGTTCACTTGCAGCCTCTTCGGAGACACATTTTAGTTTGTGAAGAGCCCTGGTTCGCCTCCCGTCTACGGCCATCGTGATTTCGGTTTTCCAAGGTTCCCAGAAATCGCTCCAGACGAATCTCCTATTTAGCCTATGATTCGCGTGGTATGCCTATACGGTCGTTTCTGGACGCAATGAACATACAGCGCCATGCCCTCTCACACTTTTTATTTTATTTTATTTATTTTTTTTTTTTTTAGCCAGCAGTTTTCTCGCAATGTAATGTTTCCCGGAAATCTTTTTTAACAGGCTTTCTTCCGAAATTCGTTATTTAATTAATACCAACCAGTTTTTCCTGTCGTGGCGCACCAAATATAAGCAAAATGAGGTTAACTGAAGAGCTTACCACCATTCCGGAAAGGCCAGTGTTTATAATATGTAGTTTTGTAATAAAATTTATGCATGGTTTCAGACATGTTGTAGGCTTGGAATTATCAAATATATTACGTTATTAGCGTGTAAACTATTTGAGCATGCAGTGTTTACTTTAGTAACCTCAGCAGGAATGGGAAGATAAATAAGACATGGGTAGAGCCAAGAAAGTATTCGCGAAAATATTTTTGCGCTAAGGTGTTTCGGTGCCTTAGATGAACATCTACAGCTCTGTTTCTTGGTCAGTGATTGGGTGTTTTGTTTCTCACGGTCTTGGCGTTCTATCCTCATATCAAAGATGTCTGGTGTCGCAGTTAACCATGTTCTGACTGGCACAGTTAAATGAGCCACGTCTGTGCAATAATACAGTCTGCCAGTTACCATGACGCAGAGCTTCATATGTGCACATAAGGCATTGAAATAAGATGACTCAAAAACCTTTTCGCGAAAACTTCTGGACTCTACACATAGATGAAGGCAACAGAGTTTATTAGTTGAAGGATCACAAGAAAACAAACAACAGTTGATCGCAAGATAATAAACAACACTTAATGGAGAATAAAAAAAAGGGGGGGGGGAGAATTAGGTTAAGATGAGACAGGTGATGTATTAAGGATTTCTCGTTCTCTCTCTCAATCAAAGGGAGACTCACAGCTCTTACCGCCGTTGAAGGCGGAAGAAGAGAAGTCCCTCGACGATGCGCCTCGCTCTGGGTCGCAGTAGGTCCGCACCAGGACTCGAACCCCGAGTCCGAAGGTGCAGTCGCGGCCGGAGACGAAAATAGACTCTTCCGTAGTCCATAGCTGCTCGTTGTCGTTACCATTCTTCACACCTCCACCAGGTCCATTAGAATCATCCCCTCTGATTGGCTCCTTGCTATCCCCATGGGCGGATCAATCCCTGCTGAACCAAGGAGTTTTGCCAGGGTGTTGGGTAAAGTGCTGAGACCCACTTAACTCCTCAAGTCATGAGATTCCAGGTCTACTTCACGACGTGCGCTGCGTTTAATTTATTTTAACATATTTATTTTTCTGTGGATGTTTGGTCGACTATTGATTGATGGGTTAAACTGCTGGACACTTAGGGTACTGTAACGAAAAAGTTCGCAAGTATTTTTTTTTTCGGGTAGCACGTTGTTGCTGTCCTCCTCGGGGCGGACCGATACTGTCGCAAAGTTGTCGGTACGGCTCTTAATGATAACAGTCGCTTGCACGTAGACCCCGACGACTACTTAGAATATCAACAGCCTCGTCTCACAATGTCTCTACAGTTACCAATCGTTAGAGACATGAACTTTTCGCGAAAAGAAATTTGCCTCACTTTGTGTCAGTGACTTGTGTGCACATCTGCAGACTTGCTTCACGGTCAGTGATTGGATGTTTTGACATTCGTGTGTCGTGGGGTTTTACACGCAAATCACAGACGTGTGATGTTACAGTAACCTTATTGTGATTGGTACAGTCAAATGAGAAACGTCACAGTTCAAAGGCACGCTGCCAATATCTATGAAGCAGAACTGTAGACGTGCACATAAGGCACTGGAACAAAGTGGGGCAAAATTCTTTTCGCGAAAAGTTCATGTCTCTACCAATCGTTAGAGACACTGGAAAATCGCGAAAATATTTAACATAGTCTCCAATAAACTGTAGTATCTCAATCGTGACACGTGCGAACAGTTTTCTACCAAACCACATACGTCCTGTGTTCCAACTGTTCAGTTCTAATTGGGTCTGTTGAAGAGAGACACGGTACTTCAAATAAACGATAGCCAATATAAGTGCAAAACCTTCGGTGTTAAAACATAGCATGTTGGAGCCTAGCAAACAATCAACTTCCCGCGATTTGCCAGTGTCTCTACCAATCGTATATGTCTCGGCCCGACGTACTTTCTGACTTGGAGTTTATCTTAATGGCGTCCCGACGCCCAAAACAACGACAATGATGATTACGCGTCGGCCCACAATACTCCGCGGCTCGACGACATCTTAATCTGAACCCGCGGCTCGACGTCGTCTATTTCTGCTACGGTGTCCCGACGCCCAGTTCGACGTCCGGCGACAGCACACGGTGCGTCGTCTTTCGTGGATCGCCGACGATTCTCATCTCAACCGTTCCCGCGGCTCGCTTGGCTTCTCATTCGCGTCAAAAACCCCCGTAACTTGGCCTGCAAGCTACGATTCGATTTGGGCCAGTCAGAAGCTAGCTTTCAACTGATGGCCCCGCCTCTCGAGGACAAAAATTCCGGCCAGAACCGTATTTATTAAATAAGTCCTTAATTCTCTCTGCTATCTACAACCAATTACTTAAAATGATTCCATGCTTGTTAACATTTATTATTTATTATTTACTAAATATCTGCAATACAATAATAACTTACAAAACTATTGGCTGGACCCCTCCCCTCTTTTCCAACAGCTGGGGGGTGGCTTGAGTGGGGGTGGGGTGAGGCCCCAGACACTCTCTGCACCATTTTAAACAAAACTGCCTGACAGATTTTTGATAGCTGCTCTCGTTTAAACTTAAAAAAATAATTATCGCGGAAACAGAATAAACTAAAGAGCATGGTCTTAAGGGCGCGGCCTACCTTGGAGCCCTGTTAAATTATTTTCAATGGCACTCGGTCACCTTTTGCGGTATTGCTTCCGTACGAAAACCATTTTCTGCGCCGAGAAAAGGAGAATATTGCTACGTAAATTAAACTTCAGAAAAGAAATTATGAATAGCCATTTTCACGTGTTTTTGTGTGTAATAATGTTTATTCGGCCACAATTTTCAGGGTATTTTAAAAAACTGCCTAAACGATCCATACACTGAGAGAAACATTTTGTAGGAAGTCTTTCCTGCATAATTATTTTGTGGTGGTGACAATGTTTTAGTGGTATCAACAAAATATTTTGTAACTACCACAAAATATTTTTTTCTGTGTACGCGGCACCGGTACGAACAAAAAATGTCAGGGGTGGCATATATGTACCTTGAACCATTACTAGGGCCCGGTAGTTTTCGCGAAAAGATTTTTGCCCCACTTTGTTTCAGTGTCTTACGTGCACACCTGCAGCTCAACTTCGTAATTATTGGCAGAGTGTATTTGTGCAGAGTCATTGTTCATTCGACTGAGCCAATCAGTACATGGATAACTGTGACACAACACGTCTGTGATTTGCGGGTATAACCTCCAGACGTTGTATGTTAAGGCATCCAATCACTGACCACAAAGCAGAGATGCAGGTGCGCACGTAAGGCACTGAAACAACGTGCTGCAAAAATCTTTTCGCGAAAACTACCGGGCCCTAACCATTACTGAGCCAGGTGGAAAGTCATTTAACCTGTGAAACCCATATGCTTCCTCTCGCCGTGGCTTCAAGGTAGGCAGCGCTCTTAACTGTTCTGCTTTTCCTATTTCGAAATTTAAGTGATTGTAAGTGATTTTGTTTCCCTGTTAAGATAGCGATTTAATTATAATATCTAACATTAAATATAATGCAATGATTTATCATTCATTTATCAAATTTACTGGAAGACAACAAAACGTAGCAGCATCATTTATGTTAAAAATTGAAGCAACACTAGAAACGTTGACCAAGTGATACAGGCTTTGTCTATAGCATGTACACAGTTCGTAGTAGGATTGTTGTATTTTTAGTTGGGTGGAAGGACTAAATCTGATTTCATTGTTTAATTTTCAAGACCAGATAACGTTGCAATCACAGTGTGTAAATTAATATTACAATCAGTCACGTATGAAGCTTATTATGCAGCGCAGATACTGCTGCAATTACCAAATTTATTCGCTGGTTTGTGCTTCACACTTGTCGATGCGAGAATTGAATTAGCCTCATCAGCAAAAACAGTCAGTAAAATACTTGGCAAATGTCATTGACTGGTGTTTAAATCTGTAATTTTTTCAGTGAAATTACCCGCTCTTTTCTGTGGGTTGAGTGCAGGCTTTACTGTCTGCTAGGAGCACCCAGAAAGTGCCCTGTGGTCATGAAACACTCACACTCACAGGCTGCTGGTACTATTGTTACATACATTTGTCATGTATGTTTGATCCTTTTTCTGGGCTCGTTTGAGGTGTAGGTCTTATTAATTTAAAGTAAAGGTGTTGAATTTAATTAAGTTTTTTACTAACAATCAAAATGCAAACACACAGTAATCTCTATGGTTTTATGATAGCAATTAATCATATATTTCGTAGCAACTTCACCAAATAAACATTAGTTGGTCCTGACAACTATGCAAAAGCATTACTAACCCTGGATTGAAAGTAATGTTTACATTAAATGTTCAATCAAATATCAAGAGTTCAGTCTTATTGGTCCTTATTGGTCCGAGATGGTGGTGAGTCACAGTCGGCCGGGTAGCACCCCGAGTGCTCCACTAACTTCACTCATCTAGTCACTGGCACCGACTTCTCTTCAATCATCGGCTAGACAGACCCCTTAAAATCACCAGACACAACTCTGCAGCACGCCGAGACCTTCGTAACTACTGCCGTCGACCTCGACCATCAGAATTTTTTTTCCGGCGTACGCCATATCATAAATTCTGTTGTATCCCAAGAGCTTACACTAGTTTGTATGAACATAAAAATGACACAAATATTATGAATAGGAATAAAACGCTTGAAGATGGAAACATATATAATTTCTACTAAACCTAGCACCCATTGCATCAAAGGAAGCCGTGTCTCTGTTGTCCTGGAGTCATCTAAATATACTAATGTGTTGTCTTATCGTTGTTTAGTTCCATTCTGCAGTGGCGGATTTAGAAACGTATTTGTTTGGGGGGGGGGCTCTTACGTGACTTTATGCATTGTAAAAAATACCAGCCATCTTACAAGTGTTGTTTACTGTTACAGAACCTTAAAAATAGCATACATACAAGTAGAACACAATAAATGTACTTGGATCATTATAGAACAAAACTCCAGTTTCCTTGAGGCGACTGGACATACTTTGGTTACGTAATGTTTAATACGATTTCTATTTGGGGGGGGGGCCTTCAGCCCGATAGTCCGCCCGCCTCCCTTAAATCCACCACTGCAGTTCTGTCGTAATTTGCCTTGTGTACATTCCGCTTGGGTGTGTTGGTTACCAATTTTAGTTGATCGCATGTAGTTTTCCTTGCCAACCTGAACTAATTTTTTCTTTGAAATTTCTGCATGTTATATTTGTCAAAGTTTAAAATCTGCTTTGTGTATTCATATAGTGACACTGTTTTGTGCATATGTTTGTTCTCTCATACTGTGCGATGTTTTCCCGAAATCACACCAGGTGAATGCTGGGTTGGTTCCGTCATACAAGCCGTGACCACTTTCCGTGATTCTATGAACCACTATGTTCGTCTAGAATGACCGCGCTCTCGACGAGACATTAAGTTCGACATCCCGTATTGTGGGTATTTTATTTTTATTTTTATTGAACGTACGTCTCGCCGACAACGAGGTATTAGAGACGGGTAGAGGAATCGGCCATGGCAGTGTTAAGGAACCAGCTGAGCATTCGCCTGATACATTAAGAGAAGCCATGATGTGAAACGGGAATCAGGATGACCGGGAATGGTACCCGGGTCTTCCAGAACGAGGGCCCGTGGTACTGTTGCGCCACTTCGCTCAGTTTAACTAACAGGTAAAAGTGTAACAGCGTACGTTAATGTTTTGTGCCAGCGTTACGAGAATTTAAAAATTAGAATGTGTTGTAAGGTTCTTCGGTTACTCTCGCCTTGGCTGTGAGCTTTGAATAATTTCTGCATTGGATTTGTGTAAGGATTATAACCTGATGTGTTTTGCTGGATGTATGCCGTAGCGACTGTTGCTGAGTCACAGAAAATCTACGGCTACATAAAGAATGCGTGGTAAATAAATAAACGCTGAAAACATAAATTGATTTTTACGCTTTTTTCGAAGCCAATATGGATAAAATACTCAATGACAATCCTATATAATGGTATCTGCCAACTTTATGAGTAAATATTTATCCAAAATTACTAATTCGTTACGTGTGATGTCTTGCGCCGCAGGTAAATGCACGAGGTACCGGCGTCAGAGATTGTGCCTCAGAAGTTCGTAACACTGGAAACAGTGTAGTTCAAAACGTTGGCTAAAACTGTTGTCTAGGATTGGTATTGTTTAATTTCTGCAAAATGGCTTCAAGAAACCTATGGTTATAGGTTAATGCTTTTAGGCATTGAATTATGTACCACGCTCTCCTAAAGGGCTAATCACGAGATAATGAGCAATAAAAAATATTAACTTACGTCAAGGAAGCCAGGGATGATCGCTGTGGAAGGGAGTCTGTTATGATAGCCTGTGTTCATTTGTATTGCCCTCGTTGTCTTTGTCCTCCATCGTTGCCATTTGCGTTCTCCTTGCTTGGTCCTTGTCTGTTTGGACTTTCCTTTTTCGTTATTTGTGTTTCCATTATATACCGACTTTATGCCTACGTCGGTATTATTCGCATGTTTGTTGTCTACCGCGATGTCTGGCTTCCTCTGTGCGTTTATTGCTTTTTTGTTACTAATTTCCTCGTGATTAGTCATTTTATGTAACTTAAGAGGGGGTGGTGAATTCTTCAATTGAGATCTACACTTTTCGAAAGTCAATATAGAAAAACGGCAAAACAGGAATCCTTGGTAGTTAGTTTGCCAACTTTATTAGCAAACATTTATCCAGAATGATGCATTTGTTAAGCTTGATCTCTTGCGCTGTAATTAAATGTACGAGATCACGGCGTCAGAGATTGTTCTCCAGATATACGTTATTCGATAATAATTTTTGCTCAGAAAGTTGGCAGAAGCTATTGTCTAGGATTGCAAATTGGTTTACAGAAACCTACAATTCTGAACACATAATTTTGCATACCACGCACTCTTAAGTGGCCTCCCTAGATGGACCGTGTTTGTGTGTGTGAGGCAGGAGCAGTAAGAGTGCCACTAGCCGACATATGTAATACATTATCGCCTCTCAGCGCAGCCACTCAGATGCCGTGCTGTGCTTTACTATTGTACTTTTTCTTATAAATAGCGGTGACCACATTATTTTATTTATGGGCATCGTAGTTCAGAGTCTGACGCTTGTTTCTATAGTTGTGTTTTTCGAATCCGGTTGTTATTTTTCCAGATACGGCAGTCTGAAAAAGCAATTTTTGGTCGTTTTGAGGAGCCAGGAAATGTTGTTTCTAATAAACGTGCTGGATTTTTAAAACTATAACGTCATAGTTTGACGTGTGTGTTCTTTTCGTAGGTATACAGATATAATGTGTGTTAAATAGTTTCGTCAAAAATAGAATAGTCGTAACTCGCTGCAACGTATTTGAAGCGCAGGTAGGGAGGCCCCTTAAGGGTGCCGCCTACCCGCGCGTGAGAGGCTGAGAAGCGACGGAGCAGTAAGGTCGACCTTGAAGCGCGCATCAAATGTCGCGTCGCCTCAACGAACCAAGCGCCGAACTAGCGTGCAAGGTTCCCGCCGAACGGTTTTTACTATGTTACATTAAGCAGCGACCATACAATTTAATTCGTGGAAAGTCTGCAGTTAAGTTCAGTGCAGGTCACAATCTGAGTTTCACATACATCCGCTTAGTCCATTTTGAAGTACGGAAGTCTGAAAAGGCCGTTTTTAGCCATGTTGGAGGGCTTAGAAACAATGTTTTTAATGAGCATGGCGTCTTAACAACGAGGTTCCGACCTTGTCTGAAATTTGTTTTCTTTTCGTACGTTGGCACAATGGGCACTCGTAGGATATTTTCGTAGTAAAAACCTGTTTACGAACACGCTACAACGCACTTGAAGCGTGGGGTAGGCGGTCGCCTTAAGTGTGTGTTTTCTGCGACTAAACATTCGCTAGTAAGGCCGTATATACAGTTTATAACTCGCCTTGCTGGCAGTGTTTTCCAGCACTCTGCGCCTCTGCATCGCAGTCGCGAAGTGAATGTACTCGGACTAAACACACACTATTCTCAGCTGTTTTGTTCACAGCGCAGTGGCTGCAATTACAATCGCTGCTCCCAGCGTCATTCTTCACCGCTCTGTATCTGCGAGATAACAAAGGTTGAGGGAACTTCTCAGAGGTGACACATTAATCTCGCCTCTCCAGTCTGGGAGCTGCACGACTTCCTCGATGCTGCGATATGTCACACATCCCAGCAAGTGTCGCGCCAAGTGTGTAGTTGGACTTTACTCCTCTCCCCCTTTCCCACCCCCTTCCCAACACTGTGGTACTGGCCCTACACGAGAAGTAACTACGCCTCTAGCATAGTTAAGTCGCCGGCATGCAAGATTGCATAATTAACTAAGGCCGTTCCAGTGCGTCAAAATCTTAATATGTGAAGTATCACTGTTAATAGTTTCATGTGACAAATATGTAACTCACTTACGCTACACACGCACGACAAAGCGCGTCGAGTGAATGAGTGCCATGAGGTGAGAACGGAGCAGCACAGGAATGCAAGGGCGGGAGAAACGGGAGATCCCCGAGAAAACTCGCGGAAGTCGGTATCAAGTGGCTCACGACCAATGCTGACGGTCTCTATGTGAGACCAAATTGAACCGCGTCATATTGAAGCCCATAACATGCGATGTCCTGTATCAAAGTTTTTTTTTTGTGGGGAAAAATATCGTTACCCCTGCCCCTGCTAAAGTACACAATTCCCTATCTTCGGCTGCAATATGTCAACGTTCAGTTTGGTCCATGTAACAAAAGAGCAGCGTAACAATCTAGTTCTTTTATAACGTCTTTGGTCGGTATACAGTGAGATGCTGTCAGAAATAACGTCCACGGGCGTTGTAGAGCAGGTCACGCTACTATCAACTCCTATTCGCATAGTTATAAACTTGGTATTGTTGCTATCAGGAGGAATGTAGCTATTCGCTGAAATCAATATATCTTATCGACACACTAATTTTTTCATGTATACTAAGATTGTATTTAATTTTCGATATAAAATTATTTTCTTTCGGTACTTTGTAAGTAAAAAAATACATTGGTTTAATGTTTTCATAAATTTCATTGCGTAACTTAGCCCATAACATCTAATTTCAATGTAAATTATTTTATTTTATAATAAGTCCGTTGATTTATCTAGGGTGTATACTCTCTTAACACGCAAATTTTGACTTTTGACATGCCGTTATTTGTATGCACGCAAGCTAAAAATTTTCGTTTGGAGGAAAATATACTCATTAGTAATTTCTACATAAAGAACATTATTTCGTAGACGTATAAAATTACCAATTTCATGCTTACGGGGTACGGAAAGTTACAATGTTGAGCAGACGTCTGGAATCGTCAATAAAATCTGAACTACTCGTCTAAATTCGATGATAGTGTTTGCCGGGTAGATATTTTATCAGCGGACGTTTATTTATGTATTGAGATGATGGTGTATCGCGGAAATATTTTGTGCCAACATACCCTTGAAAACACTGTAGTTTATTGCAGCACATATGATTGGGTGATGACGTCTGCCATAACGTAGCTGTCTGCAGACCAATAACATGCATCAAATATTACTCTAGCGAGATTATTATTGTCTCAGTCAAATAGGGCAACAGCTCCACGTACAAGCTAAAACCAGTATTCTTCTGGTAAGCTGAACGTGTGTTGAAACCCAGTAAACAGTCAAGATTTCCTGCGATAAACCATCATCTCTAGGTATATAGCATTATGTGGTAGTATGCTTTACTTTCGAGTAAAAAATTAAGAACGGTTTTTGAAAAATTATAAGAGCTTGATACCACAATATCTACAACATCCGTAAACCTCTCGCGCAGAGATTGTCGGACAGCACAATAATTATAAAAAAATCGACGTAAGAGGCAAAAGAATAAAAAATTTTAGACAATTTTTTAAATACAAACATATGTTGTAATTGATTTTAAAACATGTCAAGCAGTATTTCGTGACATGCAGTTTCAGTGTGATTTTTTAAATTTATTTAGGTTCGTTGATTTTTGCAGCTTATAGGTATTAAAAAAGTGAATATTTTGACTTTGAAGTGTCATTATGGGAAAACTGGTTCAGATATTTTTTTTTTTCGTACGAGGAAAATGTACTTAAGTTACGTCTACAAAACTTACTCTATTTCATACAAATATAAAATTACGATCCCCCCCCCCCCACTTGTACACCATTAACACCCTTTTTTTTTTTTAATTCATATTTATTATTCCTTCTCAGTGACAAACTTTTGGCCAGGACGAGGCCAATAAATTAACATTGACACATTGTAGAGAAATGCAAAATTCGCGTTATTTTCTGACAGCTGACTAGACTCCAAGTGACTATAGGCTCGTTTGAAGTCTCCCGCTGGCCGATATTGTCGTGACTTGCCGCGGAGAATGCTTACACGGTAGAGAGGCTAATCTCTGTAATGACGTAACACACGTAAAGGATAACACATGAAAGTTCGTGGTCAATTGAATCGCAGATTATACTCTGTTATGAATAGGAAAATGAAGTTTAGTCTGCTACCAAATGATAACGCGAATTTTGCATGTCTCTACGCATTAGCTGTGGATTAGGTAAAGGGGCAAGTTGTATTATCAAATATCCACGTGAACCAATAAGGCGTTTTGATGTCATAGCAGACAGAGGACTTCTGAGAACAGGGGATACCGCGATTATACTGCAGGCTTAACAGTAGAAGCAAGTTAACGGTGTATACTCTATGAGATTTAGTCTTCTAAGGGAAGAAAGACGATAGTTAAGAGGCAAGTGGTGAGAAAACAATAGTTCGCCCCAGAGCCACGTTCATATCGCACTCCTTTTAGCCCAGAAACACACCCTAAATCAGGTCCGTGGTTACAATCAGTGAAATGTCAGTTACTGAAACTCCAATTAACAATATGTTGTTCACTAATAAACTCGTAGAATTCACTGTATGTCAGTTAACAGGCAGGTGAAATTCACCGAGAATAAATGGAAATGCATGTTATTGAGTATAATTTCGTCTCTGAAACAATAAAAACGGTTTCACTAACTTAAGTTTCTCATTTTTTACAGAATGTACTAGAATTTCACTGAAGTGGTTCATTGCTCTCTGATTCAAGTTTAAAGTCAATGTAGAGTTACCTGCAAAAGTACGATATTGCACGTAATGAAAACGAAAGTGTAAAACTATAAATACTGTAGGACGTAGGCTACTTTTCTCCTAAACCGTCAGGATACTGAGATCAGAAGCCGTAAATATGCAGTTGTTAGCCCTTGCCGGATGATTTCCTTACTCAAATCACATTCGAAAATACCAACGTTATACGTGGCGTCCATATAGTTAATATTTTTATCCGTTGCTAATAAAAACGTTTTTGCAGACTCAGCTATTTACGGAGGTAGGGATGCAAGCGCGAACACGATTTTACTGACGAAATCCTACAAACGTCATACTTTGAATCAGACGAGAAGAATGTACCCTCGACAAGATTGAACATTTCTGAAGTGAGCACCAAGTTGTCTTGAGCCACGTGGTTAGGAAGTGTCTTCTTCTGATGTAGCATTTCCGTTACTGCAACGCAGGGCGTGGTATTCAAATACAGTATTACAATCTTCGGAACGGGAAGGCGCGAACGTCTAAAGCGAATGTGGACTCTGATGCCAGTGTCTCCCCTATTGGCTGTACAATTTCGTAAATACGTCTCTGCGCATCCGTTGTGCGCAGGTCTACATTCCACTCTTTTCCCCGTCCCCTGTGACAATTAGTTTAAGATTAGTTTACGTTTAGATTACTTTTTAACGTTACTAAAAGCTGTGTTGTAATTCAAGGGTCTGGTTAGGTAAAAAAAGCGGCAATAACAAATAAAAACCCTTATTACTCCGTGA
This sequence comes from Medauroidea extradentata, assembly GCA_003012365.1. NCBI lineage: Eukaryota > Metazoa > Arthropoda > Insecta > Phasmatodea > Phasmatidae > Medauroidea > Medauroidea extradentata. The sequence continues at coordinate 1,995 of PNEQ01133150.1, read as the reverse complement.
CTCGCGCGTGTGCTGAAATACGCGCACCGTTCAAACCAGCCAATAGGAAGAGAGCTGAAGCCTTACGTCGGACGTCGACGGTTGGTGCCTCTGCAGCGACCACGCGCTGCTCGCGACTTTCATGATGAGATTTGAGTAGGATGAGTTTTTTGAGGAAAGGGGGTGGGTAGGAAAGCGACATTGCGGGCAGGAGAGGTGACAGACACTGCTAATTATCCCGGGGCCCAGCACAAGGGAGGAGCTAATGACCGCTAGAGGCAGATAACCAGCGATTTATACATATTGCTCTCTCGCTCTCTCGCCGGCTTGCCCCCCCCCCCCCCACCCTCCTTCCAGCATCCCAAACCAAGCTACTATCTGATAACCGTGCACAGGGCAAAAAAAAAAGTAAAAGGGGGCGAGTGGAAAAAGTTTTTATGGAATTAAGATAAGTACAGGAGTTAAGGGAGAACGAAGTGACTCGAGTAGAAGGTCCGTGGTGGAGGAGTGAAGGGTAGGGGGCGCAGAAGGAAAGGAAGAGGGCGCGGGGGTTGGGGTAAAAAAAAAAGTAATTTCGTGGTCTGGATCGTATCAGGGATTTTCATCTTAACAGGGATTCCTGGAGGCTAGCGTGTGAGGGCGCCCCAATAATCAACACCCTTGGCCCCGGGGCGGGACCTGGGGGTTCTGCGGGTCGGAAGGAACATGCTGGGGCCCCGGACCAGACCCCCCTCCCCCTCCAAAACCTTCTTTCACCGCCCACACTCCAGGAGCAGACAGCTGCCAGGCGCGCCCTGAAGGGAGTGTTACCGCTTACTTTCTCCGACGTCCTCTCGTAAAGACGCGGTTTGATCATTGCGACTCTGTCCAAATAACCTTAAGGGGCCTTCCTATAGACTGTTCAGGTGAAACTGAACGCTTATTACAATTTTCTACGTGACATTATGCCTCCATCTTTACTATCTTAAATACGAAAACTTCCATGTATCGAAAAACTAATGTAAACATTTGACAACTTTCAAAACTTTTTTTCTATAGCCCCAATAAATACATTATTTTGATTATTACAAGTTTTGGGAAGTGCTCTCTTTAAAGTGAATCTCCTATAACTGCCCTTCAAGTGCGTTGTAGCGACTTACGGCTATCCTGATTTTGACGAAACTATTTAACGTGCATTATATTTCTACATAAAAAATATGTTGCTGTTTCGGCGTGTTTATCAGAAACATTATTTTCGGACCCCTCAAAACTGCCAAACATGGCTTTTCCAGACTGTCGTATTTAGAAAATTAACAACCGAACTAGAAAAGCGCGACTATGGTAATAGGCATTAGACTTTGAACTATGCTGCTCACGAATAACATTTTGTGGTCCCGCTTAAGGGTGTTCACGTGGCAAATATTCAAAATTTTATATTTGCTTGGCATAGTGTTAGTTTTATAGACGTTACTTGTGACTACATTTTTCACTTGTAGAAATTTTTTAACTCTCGTAGTTTCCCTATTGCGGCGCGTCAAAGTCAGAATTTGCAAGTTACAGGAACATAGGTTTAACAAAAACCAAATGACTTTCTCGAATGAAATAATTTACACTGAAATTAGATATAATGGGCACTATGCTAAAAGATTTAAAAAGACTCAGCGAAGTCATTTTGTCTTTTTTAAAAATTAGGTAAATTTTCGTCATTTTCGGATTTTTTTTAAAGTACAAAAAAATTCCATTCCGTAACATCTATAAAACTAACACTATGTTAAGCAAATATAAAATTTTTAATTTTTGCCACGTGAACACCCTTAATGTCTCGTAGGGAAAAGGATAATAGTGTTACAAGTTTGAGAGCACAAACTTTATATGTGGGCAATTCCCATGAGTTCTTTGGGATAGAGGTCTTATAATTACAAATAAAAGAGTTAAATTAAGTACTGGATTTAATAGCTCACAAAGCTACGAAATACACAAAACAGTAATCAACTAGAACTCTCACAACACAATTAGTTATGCACACAATTACTCCTG
>PNEQ01133144.1:12953-32564 GCA_003012365.1 Medauroidea extradentata | reverse complement strand
CTGTGACGTCACGTTCAATTTTGTGAGCCACTTTTCGGGCATTTCCAGACGTGTCCGACCTTACGTGTCCTATATCAACGTAATTGTCTCGGCGTCGTCTACATCACCCCGTTGACCTGTAAACTCATTTCAAATACACCCTGTATATATATATATATATATATATATATATATATATATATATATATATATATATATAATATAATTTCCAGAAACGAACGCGTAATAGACACACCATGCGACTAAATTGGTGACGAAAATGTAAGTTGTAAAATGTTGCACGACATTGAATTATTTTATACGCCCAATGTGGCAATACTGCACTGCAGTTAGTCCCCTCTACATTCTATATATTATTATATAGTTTTGACCTGCATATTACAAGTGCAGGTTCATATACTGAGCAGTCCAAACATGATTCTGCGTTAACTTGACGAAACATACATAAAATAATGCCTGGACGTGGAGCGCACATAGGGGCATTCTCCGTGCAGTGTTGTCATGTAGTGTACGTAAAATCACGTCGTACAGCATTTTGCCACTTTAATTTTCGTCTCCATTTTAATCCAGGAAGCATGTGGTGTGCTTATTATAAGTTTGTTCCTGGACATTAATAACAACATTATTTCTTACAAAAAATTTCATGAAAATGTTATTTCCAAGCGTATAACAGATGTTACACATAGTTTGTGAAGAAAATTTGTCACAATTTACTGTCGCACATTCACAGTTTGTGGTAATATGTACCCTTATTTAAGCATTCTGTGACGGCATCTCCCGGCCTTTTAGGGCGGTGTCTACTCTGTCCGATGACGTTATAGCGGCTCGCTCGCGAAAACCCGACTTAATAAAGGTAATCGCCGCCACCAGGTAAGTTTAGGTCTTCACCAGGACCTACGCAAGATGTTCGCGTATACTTCCGAGTGGAAGTGGAAGCATTGCTCGCTCACGCTACCCTTATAGCGCGGTTAGGCTTAACTTCAGAGAATCGTGGATCCACGAGCGGTGAAAGTCCGGACAGTGGTTTAAGGATGGAGACAAGACTAATTAGAAATAGCATGCAATCATTCAGCTGAAATGGACGATCTACTCGCGATCATCTCTTCTGGTATCTAATACTTACCGCTTCAACTAGCTGAGGACTCTTTCTTAACACCGTCTCATACTGTAATCATAATTATAATATACTGACGCAGTAGACTTACCGTTGTCAAGTTTGGTCTACAGTGGTGCACTTCATATGGAATAAAAAGATAGCAATATCCAAAGTTATGCACTTTTATTAGATTAATTACTCTTCCAAAATTTAAATACATTATTAAGGTTCATAACTACACGATTTAACCGACGTCGCCATTATCCAATTATGACCAAATACATTCAAATTCATGTCAAAACGGCCCAAAATATATCTTATAAACTACTTGAAGTTACTCGCAAATATACGATGCGCCCTCGTTCTTCCATTACAGTTACATGATCACGGCCTCTCGGTTAATTTTGTTAAACTTAAGATACTAAAAGAAATATGTATTAAGGTTTACACTTACATCATCAGTGCCTAACAAAACCAATAATCTGTCTTTTAAAGTGCCTCTGTCGGGCTAAAATAGCACCAAAGGGCCTAACATAGGATGAGCTATGGAGGCGTCGGTGGACAGCGGCGCAGACGGACCTTCTTTTACCTCGTTCTGCCCTGGATCTTAAACAACTCACCTCCCATCAAGCACGTCCCGGTATAATAAACCTTCTCTGACCAAAGTGGAGGGGCGAAAACAATATTCATCCGCCTCGACGGCGGACCAAGCAGCGGAACTATACATTACGGCGGAGGCAATCAGGGCATCGTGCGGGGTAGGGGTTACCTGCCACGCTCGTCCCTTGTCGTCACGAGCAGCTGTTCATTAACGTCCAGGAGTGCGAAGGCTCGAGGCAAAAGCATTTTCTAAGTGTTCCCAGTCCAATATCAATAAATACAATTCTTTTACATTGGCTGGTATACGTTTCAATAAAATATTATACATTAACACAAATTACAATAAACATATATTAAGAACACTTTGAGCTACCTCATACTTGAAAACTCAATATAAACATTACTGTTTTTGACGTCGTTACATGAATATTATATTCACTAGATAAGCTTTTATAATTCTTTTAAATTGAACTTTTGCCTTCGCGACTCCAAACAAAGAGTAACAAATGTGACTTTAAATCGAGAGACACAATTACACTAAAACAAATAGTTTGGGAGGCTGTTTCCTCACAATTCGTTGTTAATCGAAATACCTTACAGACGTCGACAAAGACTGTTAAGTTGTTTGAATTTTTAGCAGCACCCAGATAGCGAAAACTATTTAAATTTTTTATCATTTATAGGGTCTAGGGAGCCACAAAAAAAGGTATTCCTCAATTCTAAGGTATTTTTAATAATATGTTTAGTTGACTGGACAATGATATTTTTCGTGTTCTGATTCGTTATTTATTATAAATGCTCTAACATAAAATTAATTTGTCTTAATAAACCTTACGTTGACATTAAAAACATAGGGTACATTCTGAAACGTTAAATATTCTGTTAAGCCTTGTATGCCACGTTTTATTTTACATTGCTCATATAAACCGCTAAATAAATATTTAAGGAACTGCAGTAACATTACCACTATAAAGAATGAAAATCACTCGCGAAACAAACATAATAGCAAAAACCACACGACTGCCATCACTTGACCAGAGTTCACCCAATTCTGTTCACGCGTTTAATAAATTAAGTATCTCCTGCAAATTATAATACAAGTTAGGAGCAAACAACGCAATCTCCCCGTTACAGTTGTTTTATGTTCACAGACGTTTTCTACTGGCTGACACTTAAATGCAGAGTCTCCGGAACATTAATCTAACGTATCTAGTCTCTACTGCAAATTTCGTAGCAAGCTCTACACACACATTACACACACACACACACACACACACATATATATATATATTTATTTCTCCTCTTTGAAATCATCGTTCACTTGATGCCATGATTCTGAAGGAAGAATTATGACACGACGCGAGATCCATGCTAGCATTTTTGCGCAGCCGTCATGACACTAGCGTCCTTCTCGCGACACGTCGGAGTTATCACGGTTTCTAATAAAAGAACCATGCTCAACCCGTTGGAACTTTTTCTATAAGTACACTGTCAGATTCTCTCTATACAGCCTCTGTAAATAAAATAATCATATAGCAATGAAGCTTCAAAACTTGAATGTGCAAAGTCAACAATTTCCTTGCTTCGAAACAAACGTTCTACAGTTTTTGTTATTACAAAATTTATAAAAAACATCTACCCATTACAAAGCCTGCACAGCAGTCCCGACATGCTTTAAATTTCAAAATAACCACTATTAATTTTAAAGTATATTTTCTAGCGGCCTAAACGAGTAGTTTTGCGGTCTTTTTTCGGCATGTAAATCTTGACGCAAGATCCATTAAAAGTTATAGGCATGTGCTATTATACACCTGTTTATTTGATAATACGTCATAAAATGTTAGGGTTGTCACTAAAGTGTCATACAGGCACGTTGTTGGCGGGAAGACTCCACGTTAGTCCAGTGTTTTGTGCCTAGAGGCTAGGGAACGGCGTGATGTGCGTGCTGTCTCGTCCTTACCGCTTCCGCACTTCTGGGCCTACAACACGCAAAATACAATCTAAGACGGTTTCTTACAGTGCAATAAATTCTGACAGTTCTGGGTGCCCCTAGTAGTATAAGAGTCGGTGAGAGATCGACTTACACCTATCTGATAACCAGATGAAACCTTTTTTTTAAATTTTATTATTTAATGAACACGCCTATGATAGCTTGCCTATCGCTAAGCTCTCGTGACAATTTTTAATTAAATTAATTTTAATGTGCTTCTTTTCATCACCTTCGCTATACTGATAACCAACCAAATGTAGTCCTAAATGTTAGTTTATTATGTGAAGAATAGACTATGCCAATGTAGGCTTGCCTACTTATTTCCGGTCATAGCTACCTGGCAAGCGGGTTGAACAGATAAATTACTATGTGTATCTACACCGAGCTGATAACCAATTGAAATTGGTACCAAAATAAAGATTATTTAATGACAAGTATAACTGTATAGGCTTGCCTGCAAAAAGTAGGTCATAGAATATTACTGTCATGCGTTAAAGTTTTGTAATCGGAGCAATTTAATATGAGAGAGAGAGAGAGAGAGCAGAGCGTGCGAAATCCCTGTGATAGAAGAGGATACATAGCAGCTGTGCGAGGCGTGTCCGTTGAATGTACCCTACTGTGCATGCTCTTTACATTCGGTTAAGAGAGACAGTGTTTATTTGCTGTCAAAAATTAAATTGGAGTGGCTGATAAACTTTATTTCGAATATAATCATCACATTACTATAAATAAATTTATTTATAAGTATATAATAATCAATGATGCCGAAATTAATAGAGATTAGACAAATTAGAAAAATTATTTAACAAGAAAATTATTGCAAGAAAAAGTTTTTAAAACTATTGTCACATTTTTAAGTTTTAAGAAATTAGAAGAGTATTTTAAAAAATTTAGGTTATAATTTATTTTTAAAATTAATCCAAAATATATTTAGAAGTATGCTAACTTCAGAATAATTAAATAAATAAATTTTTATACAATTTTATTGGAAGTGTATGTTAACTTCGAAAATGTTAAGTAGAGTAATAGAAAAATAATTAGTCAATACAGAAAAATACTATTTTATACATTTAAGATATAAAAAACATTTATTACAAAAAATAGATAGAATATATAGAAAACTTACATTACAAAATTGAATATTCATTATCCTTTTCCAATCAATAATAAATGGAAGAAAGGAAACATATGTGATATTGATTAAGTTATTTCAAAGTATGCAGTATTATTTAACTGAAATATTTAAAACAGTAATTTAATATCGAAAAATATGTAATTACGTCGTTCAAATCCTCGCAATTGAAATATGTTCTGTGCAATTTTCATCATATTCAGGAACTGTTATCCTTGCATGTGCAGGTTCGCCAGAATGCCCAGTTGTTGAGGTCGTTGAAAGCATCTGAAAAGTTTATTAAATTTGTTAAATTCAGAAGAAGATTTAAATGTTGGACATTAATAATATGATTTATTCATAAAATAAAAATAAATGATTAAGTAATTAAAATTTTCATTTAAATTCAATCTTTAAAATACGTTTTAATAAATAGTGGTGAATATTAAAAGTGCTGCATATTTCTAAGCCCTAGCACGTGCAAAGATTAAGCTTTACGTATCAAATTATATTCTGTGGGGTATGTGTGGCTCAGTGCTTGTTTAACGTACTTAATGTGCAAAAACAGATTTTTTTATTCATCTTGGTGAGACCCACATCGCTATTGGATCTTGTAAAGTATCTTTAATACCCTGAAAATAATTAATAAAATAAATATTCATGTTAAATGCACTTAAAAAGTTCAACTGCTATGCCGATACTGTAGTGAGAGGTAAATAGAATTCATGCTTTTAGCTGCAAATTTCAAAGTTTGCTTTTAAGAATTTCATAAAAGCGAAAGATAAAACAATTTAATATGGCGACTAATTTACCAAGAGGTCTTAACTTAAAATTTCAAACATTGGCAAACATCACCAGAGTTAAAATTCGAATGCCATAGATGTTCATTAAAATTCACGAGAGAAGGGTAGGTCAGGCAATATTTCAAGTTTTTGGTGTTTGGAATAATACCCCATGTAAGTTTACCCATGTTCGACATTTCAAATTGTGTCAACTCGGTCTACTACTAAAAATAACATTACAGTTAAATACATATATAATACGGCATAGAATACACTGTGGTTGTAGCATTTAGCAAAATATTTATAATGTAGAAAATACGAATGCTTTTTTTTATTCCCGTCATTATAAAACATTGAGCAGCATTGCAGGCATTAATAAAATCCTGGTATTCTACAAAACCTGAACACGTTCCATAATATCTAGTATTACTAATACCTGATAATAGGCTGTTTATTATAATGTGAGCACTCAGCGGAACGCGAAATTAATTTTAAAAAAATGTTATATTGGGCCAATATACGTTAACTTTCGATAGTTTGGAACATTTGCACTGGTTTTTGGTTACATTGAAGTTTTGATAGTAAAAAGAGTAACGATAACTGCAAAACGACCGAAAGAAACCTTTAAACAGTACTCAGATTATCGTTAACGGCCTATGCAGTGCTATTTAAGGTTTTAAAATTACGGGAACAAAAAAAACCTTCCATATTGTCTACATGATAAATACTTTGCTAAATACTACATCCACAGTGCTTTCTTTACACGTATTACATTTATATTTAAATATGTTAGTTTAAGTAACTAACTGAAATGTCCTTAATTGAAATTTCGAACTCGGGTAAACTTACGTGGAGTGAACTTTCAAACACCAAAAACCTGAACTTATGGCTGACCTAACCAACCCTCGTGAATTTTCCTAAGTGCTTAGATATCACAATAGTTATTGTATTACTTCCCGTGTTCTTACTTCTGATTGGCTGCTGTCTTTGACGTCATCAGCGATTTCGCCCGGGCTACAAGTCAGCCTCGTCGCTTGGTACAATGAGGATAAAATTATGTCTTCTCAGACCACCAATTGCTCTCAAAAATATGTAGTCTCAACATAGTTGTAAAATATAAAAAATATATTATTTTCTTAACGTATCTGAAGTGAGAAAAACTTTAAAAAACCAACTCAAAATCGTTCAGATTGCACAAAACTCCAAGTTTACCGCTTATGGTTACAATATTTTGTTACAAATGAATTATTTTATTTGTATAAGTGCCATTCTTTTTGTTATGAGCAAGTTTAAAACACAGCAGAAATTTAAAGGATGTTTTATCGCAGCAAAATTTTACTGCAATTCTGTCATATTTTGTGCCTCTGACGTAGGCCTATTATTTACTCCGTTATTCGCTGTCACCATTTGATTGGTCCAATGAAAACTATTACGTGCGATTCGCCTTTTAACAGTTCAACCATGTAAAATTATCGTTGTGTTTTAGAAACTATTTTTTTTTTCTATTTTACACTCTCTATAGTCGTAATGCAAAATTTTTGAAGCGTAATTTTTATATAAGTATGTCTGACTGAAGCTATATATGTATAGTATGAATCAGGGCGGAGTGTGCTGACGTTACATTGTCCATTAATTCGAAAATGAGTTTTCATTTTGCCCGGAAATTTAATTATAATGAGCGTACTGATATATATATATATAATTAGTTACAGGATCCGAAAGTGTGTTGCATGTTTATCTGGTACAGGTCATTTGCATTGATTCCTAGAAATATATTTACATGAAACTTAATTTTAAGTTATTGAACTGTACATAATTTTTAGTATGAAGTGGTAGTAGGCCCTCATTTTCTCATTCATACAAAAATTGTTCGAAGGATATATTTAGTTACAGCTAGTTAAATAAAACACTGAAATACATATTAAGGTAAAATTAAAAACGTATTAAAATACCTTATTTTTTAAAGACCTGACATTGCTACCAGATTTGTAACAAGAGCCTGTATAATGACTAGAGATGATGATTTATCGCGGGAAAACTTGACTGCTGGATTTCATCTTACGTTCAGCTTATCAAGAGATCACCGGCTTTCGCTTAAAGGTGAAGCTGTTACCCTATCCGACTGAGCCAATAAGAAACCCGCTATGGTAATATTTAATGCCTGTTATTGGTCTGCAGACAGCTATGTTATGTCAGACGTACATCACCCGACCATACATGTTGCGAGAATCTACAGTGTTTTCAAGGTTATGTTGGCACAAACAATTTTCGTAATGTACCATCATTTCTAATAATGACGTGAATCATAAAGCAGGTGTTTGCCTTTCTGTTGTTTGACATCGTTTATAAAATTAATTAAAATGTATATCATAAAAGTGAAATAATCTGCTGTCTAACTATGAACGTAGCAATAAACAGCTTATTTATGATGCAGTCGCAGGCTTCTGGAAAATGTTATGTCAGCGCCAATTATTATTTTTAACGCATAGTTTTAAAACACATATTCAACAGTTATAGCAACCACAGCAATTTAGTCTACAACAATAACAAACATGGGTACTGTCATTGAATGAAACGGCATTCCATCGATGATATTTTTGTCACAGCCCTCCGAATATGATTAACAACCATAACAGAAGCCAACCTTCTTACCAAACTTATTAAGGAAAGGGTTAAAAGGCAAATTTTATGAAGTCTGTTAATGTTGTTTTGAACTGAGTATGTTAGTTAAAAAGTTTAAGAAAGAAACCCGGCTAGGATCAAAATGTAAAGTGAACGACTACTATCTCATACACTTTCTAAGAAAGGCTACAATAAACATTTACCTATACCATTAGGCCGCTTTTCCACGGGACGTTCCACTTTAGCACATACGGTCATCTGTCGCGCTTGACCTTCTGGCGCGTAGGATTTTCTGACACGTACGAGGTATTGACGCTAATATTACTTAGGTCATTTTACTTCTACATGTTAGGATTTAGAAATAGAGGGGCAATCCTTTCTTAGTCATTTCTATTGGGCGAAACATGGAAGAAATACTTCTCTCCTTCGAGTGAGAAATACTTGTGCTATTTGCCACCAAAAAAAAAAAGATGGCGAACAAGCTACCGTTCTATTGACCACAGCAACTACAAAGGCGTGATTTAAAGGTATGCGGTCAAGTGTCGATACGGTCGATCACTGTACTACCCTGTGACACGGGCGAAAGCCGGATTGCTTATCATAGTACAAATATTTTGAATCTAGGTATTCTGATAACTGTGCATGGATAACCTTTTACAGGAATTTTATCATTACAGGTAAAATATTGATTGGCTTAAGATCTTTGTATTCAGAAGAATATTTGATTTCTGTGATAGATTTTAATTTTTCTATTTTCAACTGTGCAGGGAATGTAGAGTAATTTACTGATGCGTTTATAATATCAGTTATTGCTGGAAAATAATATGGTGTGCAGAGTATTTTCGTATGTATATCAATTCCATCTGTCCCTACTGCTTGCGGTTTTACTGTATTAATTGTTTTGTACACAGGCTTCTGATACTGGTTAAGGAAACAATTGCGTGTTTATTTTATTTTCATCCTTTTGGATTTCGGATACATTTTGAGCAGCTGTATGTATGCAACTGAGTGAACTAAGATGGCAGCGAGTTGTTGTTCAGTATGTGGTACCAAGGTAAAAAATACACAAGAGGGAATAAGGTGCGATTCCACCTGCGAAAGATGGTTCCATTCGCAATGTGTTAACTTAACTAAGCGGGATTACAAAGATCTATGTAGCGATGCATCTAAAAAATGGGAGTGTAAGCGAGATGACTGCAGGGCTCCACCTAACCTACAAACAATAATGCAAAACATGGAGCGGAAAATAGTACAAATAATTGAAGATAGGATAAGTGAAGTCTGTGAGGCGCTCAAGAAAGAAAACGAGGAAGTTAAGAAAGCAGCTGAGTACATGAACACCGCATTTGAGGAACTGAAGATCGAGGTCCAAGCCCTAAAAGCACAGCGTGGTAGTGATGCAGGTGAAGTGGTTGATGAGTTACGTAGCGGATACGAAGATGTGTCGCAGTACCAGAGAAAAAACTATTTGAAGATTGATGGTTTACCGCAACATTAACAGGAAGACTCACACAAAGTCCTAGGCAATGCAAGACAAGTTCTACAGGTGCCGATCACATCACAGGATATTGATGTAGTCCATCGACTCCCAACAAGACCTGATCAGGTCAGACCAGTTATTGTAAGGTTTGTCTCCAGATGAAAGAAGGAGGAATTACTTCAGGCGATCCGACTCAGGAAGGGCCTAGACACCCACCAACTAGGCTATGCAGGACCCAAAAAGAGCATATACTTCAGTGACCATCTCACGACACGAAATGATACCCTTGCAAAAAAGCTAGGGACTTGAAAAAAAGCAGGAATCATTCACTCGACGTGGGCAAGGGATTGCAAGATATTCATTAGGGTGCAAGGAGACCTGAAACCCGTCCTGGTCACCAGTGATGAACCTCTAACAAAACTTAAAGGTCAGGCCAATTAAAGTATAATTCTGTACATCAGTATTCTTAAGATGTAAGGTATGTGCTTCTAAAAAACTATACTATGGATGACAAAAACAATGTGATGCTAAACGTAAAGGAAATAAGCTGTGAAACGGTCGAAGAATTCCTAAGCAACAAGCCCTCAGCTAACCCTAAAATAAGATGTTTATATGTAAATGCTCGTAGTCTAGAAAACAAATTTGAGGACATTGTATTATTACTAAATAGGATAGAAGCTGACTGTCTAGTTGTTACAGAAAATTGACTAAGTGTTAACGATGTAGATTATTACGATATCGCTGGGTATGCATCATATCATGTCATAAGGAATAAAGCTGGTGGGGGTTTATCTATTTATGTGAAAATAAAGTGGCCAGTAATATGTAAAAAAAAATTGTAAATGATTCACACAGCATTTCCCACCTCACAATAATAGTAAACAGTAAACCATATGATATAATAGGCGTATACAACCCCCAGCTTCAAAATTCTAAAAAATTCCTTGCAGACTTAGAAATTTTACTTGATCATAATCTTTCAACAAATTGTCTGATGATAGGTGACTTTAACATTGATCTCATGAAAAACGACAGTATCAAAGAAATGTACATGTCCCTTTTACAGAGCCATTATTTATTACTGTGTAATAGCTTATACCCTACGAGGATATCAAACACCACTCAGACACTAATAGATCACATACACAGTAACATTTATAATGCCAATATAAATGTAGCAAATGTTTTCAATGACCTTAGTGACCATAACCTCTTAATATGTGACTTCGAACTAGATAGGCAATTAGATAATCCAGATACTATAAGAAACTGCACTAACCTATATATTAAAGGTATTGAATATAAAAAACTTAATAATTACTTTGTAAGAAACCCACTCAAAATCACTGGGTAAGTGACAGATATTGATAAATTAAGTACACTATTTTTAGATTATGTAGAAAAAGCAATTGTAAGCCACTCATATGTTAGAAAGCATTGCAAAACTACACAAGATGCTAGGAAAAAATTGGTCACGCAAAACTTTTTAGATCTAGTCAAACGAAAAGAGGCACTATTTTTCAAGGCCAAAAAAACAGCCTCTGAACAAACAAAACATGACTATAAAGCATTATGTAATCAGGTAACGAAAGAAAAGCGCCAACTACAGTCAAAATACTAGGAGTCCAGACTAACTAACGTTACTTCCCGTAATGCATGGTCATGTATAAAAGATATACTAGGTGCACCGCAACGTAAAGAAACACGTATTCCGAAACTAATAAGCAATGGACTGTTGGTCACGGGGGACATGGAAATAGCAAACTCCTTTAATGAATTCTTTACGCAAATAGCTAATCAGTTAGTCAGCATACTACCAGCATCTAATACTCCACCAATGAGAATTCCACCATCAATAAGGCAACAGCCATCCTGTTTACTGTACCCAACTAACGAGCATGAGGTGTCAAGAGCTATCTCCACACAAAAAGCATATGGGAACAAAACTGGTAGTATAGACAATAAACTCATTAAAAGTTGTTAGACCGGGCTCTCTAGTTATATCACAGAGCTAATTAATATATCTCTAAGCAATGGCAGTGTGCCAGACTTCTATAAAGTATCAAGGGTGGTGCCAATATTCAAAAGTGGTGACCCTGTACAACCTGCAAATTATAGGCCAATTAGTATCATACCAGTGATAGCTAAGATAATGGAAAAAATTGTTAATGTTAGGATACTGGATATTCCAGATTCTACAAGTTATTGGTACAAAGGACAATATGGGTTCAGAAGTAAACTAAGCACTATTAATGCTGTGATTGATCACATTCTACCAGTACAAAGAGCTTTAGATGACAATCTTATTGCAGCAGGACTGTTTATTGACCTTAAAAAGGCCTTCGACACTGTTTATCATGAGATCCTCCTACAAAAACTTGAACTTGCAGGAATAAGGGGAATAGCATTAAAGTGGTTCCAGTGCTATTTAAGAAACCGATACCAGACAGTAAAAATTATCTCCTCAAACAGTACTCGTCTCCCTATAAAATCAGGAGTGCCTCAAGGATCTGTTCTAGGGCCCATCCTGTTTTTGATATACATCAATGACATTGGGGATCTCAATCTAAATGGAAAGATGACACTGTTTACTGATGACACTAGTCTTAAGTTATATAGGGAGAAATGAGGGAGAGTTACAAGCTCAAATAAATTCTGACTTGGAAATCCTTTATAAATGGTTCTATGAAAATAAACTAACTATTAATATAGAAAAAACCAAATACATTATCTATCATAAACCATCCTACATATTAGCAAGTGTCAATAGCATCAAAATAAACAATACACCAGTAGAGAGGGTCAACAGTTTCAAACTACTAGGACTTGTAGTGGATGAGACATTATCATGGCATGAGCACGTGACTCATGTTGCAAAGAAAATCACTCCTGCAATAGGCATACTTCATAGGATCCTACATAAAAATATTTCTACTGGCACAATTAGAAGTGTTTTCTCTGCATTAATACAATCACACCTATCGTATATGTATTTCATATGGGGTGGTGCAGTACAACATAAAATACATCAGATAGAAGTACTACACAATAGAGCTGTTAGGTTTATGCTGGGTCTCCCACCAAGATAACCTCTCAAACAAATATATAGTAAAGCTAATATCCTCCCTTTTAAATATGATAAAATGATGAAAGCCCTGATATTCCTCCACAGAAATAAAGATAAACTAATGTATGGGAAACAGAATGTCCTGCATAACAGTGACCTATATCCTTACTTCACTAGGGGAAGCAATAATATACATATGTTACCCTTCAAAACCAGTAAATATGGAAGGAATAATATCCTCCATGAACATATAAAAAAATATAATTTATTTCATACAAAAATGGGCAAAGGGAAAATGCTGCGTAATAAATTGAATAGAGCATTGATGGCAGAATACTTAGAACAATAAACACATGTAGGTACAGCCTCATGGATAGTTATATTTATTTCCTGTATACTCATGTTATGCTATCAACTGACCAGAAATTGATGACTTATAACAAGTGTCAGAAGGTCCTTTAAAGCCCAAAAGTGTCTTAAAATTTATTGTATATGTTATGTATGTGTACTTCGTGTATTTTTTTAGGTAAATATGTTCACATTAAGTGCAATATTCAAATCAGTTTTTGTGTGTAGGTTAAATGTATGTATTTGTTAACTATGCACATTCTAGTGCAATATCAAACCTTAGTAATTAATTCTATGATGCTGTGCTACAGACATGTCAATTTATCATAACTATATTTTAGTGTAATTAGCTAAATCCAAAAATTATGTTTTATTATTTACTGTATATTAATATTAATACTTGCAATGTACCATGTACAACACAATTTTTTATGTACTGTCCCTCTTACGAGCCACGGCTCATGGGACCTAAGTTACCAATAAAAAAAAAATTTGGATAGAATGGTTGAAGAAGTTATTGATTTTATCGGAATTTTCTAAAAATAGTAATATTGTGAAGTGTTCCATTGAATTTACATTAAAACTGCTAAGATCACTCCAGAGCTTTTTTGTATTATTTTTGTGTATATCAGCTGATACACAGAAGTATTCTAATTTAGCACGACGAATCATGTATTTGACAGTGTTCCTCAAAGTTTTATGCTAAAGGAAATCGGCTTCTCATTTAGTGTTGCGGTACAATTTAATCGCCCTGTCCCTTTCTTTCATTTCAAATATAATATTGTGTGTATTCCACTCATTACCTCTCATTTTCTTCTTTCATTTTTGAAGTGGAGCATGCAAGTAGAAGACGTCTGTTAAAATGGAATTTATTGCGTTAACTTTATCATTAATATCATTGCAAGTATTATCTGCTCGCCAGGTAACATTTTTTAAATGCTCATACGTTTGATTTGTTTATAGCAACATCTTAGAACAATGTTTGGCTTGTAAACCGGTGTTGGAAAAGAATAACTGACGTGTAAGTAAGGTTGTGGTCCGTAAATTCCAGTATACCTTATTGTTCCACATACATTACATTGGCATCATTTCTAACTATTATCAGATCAATTAAATTTTCAAAATGCGGCGTAACTCGTCGGGGCAGTCTGTGTAAAGCCATAAATTGACATAATCTTATTAATATACTTGACTTTGTTACCGTTTTATTCAATAAATTAATATTAAATTCCCCTAAACAGATAATATTTTCGTGTGAAGTACACTTTCCAAACACTATTCTTTGTATATCACTGCTACTGCTATCTTTTCACGCCTGAATTTCGCTTCCAAACACAACTGTTCAAATTGACAGCTAGTTTCGGTATAATGTATGCCAATTATCTTGATATTAAGGTTATTGTGAACATACATGCCGACACCACCCCCCCCCCCCACAACGTCCTCTTTTTCTATATTTTCTAATGAACGTATAATCTGTAATGTATACTAGTGCTGAAGGAACTGCTGGGCGTAGCCATGTTTCTGTAATTGTGAAGACGTGGGTGTATTGTTTGTCACAATTATATTCCTTACATCTTCTACATTACGCACAAGCGACCGTATATTTAAATGACAATTTTCAAATCGCCTTTAAAATGGGCAAGGAAATAAAGCATGTTGACTTTAACGGGCAGATCAAGGGCGGCTGTTAGGGTCGAGCGTGACCTTGGAGACTGGGAGGACGACCCTAGCAGTAAACTATCCACAGCTGTGTAATGCCTGACAGAGGAGTGCCTGGCGGGGGTAGCTACGTGACTAGCCATTGTCCTGTGTATTGTGAACCTTCTGGGATGTACAAAAACAAGTCCAATGTGAAGAATAGTCTTTCACGTTTCCTCGCAGCAAACCTAATACATACTACACTTATATTATCATGTTTTAATACTGTTTTGTTAGTCTTATCATACTCGTAGTTAAACTATATAGACAGTTTGAATAAGAAACTAAATATGATTCTCTAGGAAGTAATGTTGCTGTATTATGTTACGGAATATGGCTCTAGAAGGTGAATCACGAAAGTTGTTCTTATTTACAATTATTAGAAACAATTGTATTAATAATATTATATCTTATTTACACATGTATGTATAGAAAAAAAACTTTATGTTTATGTTTGAACTAGTTTTGGACTGGTGAGAGTTTTCCACCGAAGAACCAAATTTTTTTCTTGAATCTTGGTGTAAAATACCACAGTGACTAAATTGCATACAATCTATAATTGTTGATTAAATATATCCCACATTAATTACATACAAAATGTATTGTTAACTAATCTAAAAACAGTTAAAGTATTAAAAAAACTTATTAATAAAATATGTAAGTGAATGTTTGCAGGGAGCTAACTTGTAAAAATGTCTCGTTTTGAATAAAATCTGTTAAAGCCATCAACGAGAGAAAAACAATATCGTGAACATGTAGACATCGTAAATATGTCCTCGAACTAGGAGTACCTTACTGGTGTTTCAACGTGGCTTATAAATCTTCCTTTTGGCTGTACCTAATCTCACTAAGATGACTCCGTCCACTGTCCACGTGTTCTTCACGCCGAACTTGTTCACAACATCCTGTAACAGCTGCATTCTTTGAGCAGTAAGATCTTCCTGTATTGCAGTTACTATTCTCTTGAGGTGTCGTTTGTTGAGGAAAAGCGCTCTTCTATTCTGGTAGCTTACAAATTTGACAATGAAAGGCGCGCTGTTCCGTCCTTCTTCATGCCTACCCTGTAGCTGCGATCTACGTCGGCCGTCGCAATGTCCACTCCCACCTGCTTGGCCAGGCGCACCACCAGTTCGTCCGTGTCCTTATCGCGTTCCTTCATGCTGAAAATGCGCAGATTGTTACGTCGCTGGTATTGTTCAAGTTCGTCATCCCTTTTGCGCATTCCACTTTCAGTCTCTTAATCTCCTCTTCAAGGTCACACAGTTGCTTACTCAACACCTCGCAAGCATTCGAGTTAAATCCAATGTTTGCTTCCAATCGTTCTATAACTATTTTTGTTACTATATCCGTAACTGCACCAACTATCAGCTTGACAATGTCACTGCTTCCGAGAGTTTGTTCTACCGTGTTTATAACGGCAGTGGCTAGGTCATCACTCTGGTCACCCCTGGCTGCTGGAGACTTCCTTTCTTGTTGCTTCATACCGATACGTGTTACACTCACTATAGTTTTTCACGGTTTGCCATTAAAATAACTTGAAAATATTATGTACACTATTAACGTGTCACTTCGAGTCGTAATATTTAACTGATATGTGTCGAATTTACTTTTGATTTTTGCGGAAAAACACCTTCAGAGACACTTTTCATAGGAGCTCCCCGCAACGCGTGTTCACTCAGCGGCGGTTGGTTTTACAAGCACTTTACATATGCCACGTGGTAGGCACAGCTCAGCAAAAGCTAATTAACCACTCGGTGAACTGAAAACTGGGAGAAACAATATATAAAGTTGAAAAACAGTTAATGCTACATTGTTCTCTTTTTATAGGAAGGTAAAGAGCAACCCGTCGGCCACGTGGCTTCTCAGCGGTATGCTTCCTTAGCAACGTCTTCCCGAAAAGACGTAAATAAAACTAGCTTATTCTCGGGGTTTCTTGACAAAACAAGAAAAATAACTACTTTACTTCATACAACTCAGTGTTCGTCGGTAAAAGGAAATAGACCAAACTACCTACATCGTTACATCGCCGATGTTATTCACGACATTCTTCTCCAACATCTGCATCACTTTAACGCTGAACTATATCTGGGGCGAGCCCTTGGCATCCGTCCGCGAACACGGTACCTGGCTCCGCGGAAGCACACACTGGCCAATGAGATCTGTTTTAAGTACGCTTAAAATATGCCACACAAAGATTTAAAATTACGTATACAGCGCAAATACAAATAAACCTTAAGTTTTACAAACATCAAAACTGTATTACCAAGACTTTAAATCGAATAACCAAATGGCGGTATGATACTCGCGCCGCCAACGGCCACAACTACGTTACCGCAAAACTGGGAAAACCAGAGCGTCAGATTATAAGAAGACTCGTCGGAACTTTCTAGGCCGACTCTGCCTGATCACATATATGTATTCACAAAGTCTCGATTAATAAGGTTTCCCCAATGTTGATATCTATAGTTGTTAATTAAAAGTCATGTTAAACTCAGTGAAAGAAAGAACAACTTTAGCTGTGTTCACATTATGGTTACATTCATAGTGTTTAGTTAAATTGCAGTTACTTATAAACTCCACAAATTTAATTATATGGTTCACAGAGATAGCATTATCAACATACAAGGTATATAATTTTAAACAAACAGACACAGTTTAGTTATAGCATCAATTTGACACAAGTTACAGCAATTCATTTTGAGGCAGGAATAAAGTTTATAACTGTATAGCCCGAAGATCAACAATGAGTTATTTTAATGCAGGTTGTGAATTAAATCAACTTGCACATACATATAAAACAAAAAGAACAATTTCTATAGGAAATTCTCTGTGGCATAAAATCTGGGCAGGGGGGAAAAGCTTGTAAACCTGACTGGGCAACCATAACTGATGGTAATCTCGAAGCACTCTGAACACTATGAGACCTTGTAAGCCGGCACCCTAGTGATATAATTAGCTTCTGACTTGATAAATATTACTTCATAAAGTTACATAAATAAAAAAAAGTGCTGGTGATGTCACGCACTGTACAGTATGTATACACAGATATACACAAACCTGTAAACATGAGTGCTGTATGTAGGATTCTTGTCAAGAAGTTACGTACAATGTAAAAGGAATGAAATACAGAAAAGCATAATTTTTTTTCCTTCGTTCCCTGTCATTTATGGGTGCATATTTCTAACATCTCAGTTACCTGTACTTTCTTAATCGTTTATTTTGGGACAGTAGTTCTTAGCTGTTTTTTGCTTCAAAATAAATCGATGTCGTATATTAAATTAGCACAAGATAGTTATTGACATTTTACTGGTCATGAAATCTAATGGAAAAACGGTTGCGATAATAAACAAAACAATCCTGAGGAAGTGTAGCTACCACTTAGCGTCAGCCTAGGTGGCAACAGCATGAATTTTTTTGCATTATACCATTTTCATGCTAAATAACGAGGGCATAATATGTCCATAATACTTTGGTTCAATTATATACATACCGTACCTCAAAATCAAGACTGTTTTGCTGTATTCTCTTGAGAGTAAATCTCCTATTCAAAGCATCAAATAAATTATTAAACTTCAATCAGTAGTCAACAGTTGATACACAGTCTTGAAATTGTGTAACTCCTCGTTTATCATAAAGCTGCAATCTAGCTGCCACCGAATTGCTAAGGATATGCAAAGTTTGCACATTTGTGTCACAGAACACTGATCCAGAAACAGAAATTTCTCATTTGCTGAAATCCTTACTGAAGAGATTTAATATCATTATGTGTGTCTATGCAAAGTCCACAATACTACACAGAGCTTTAAATATATTCAGGCAAAACAGGTATCCATTATCCAACAATAATAAATCTTACATGATTTTTTCCTGGTGCCCCAAAATACCTGAAATTTCAGCTTTAATTTACATTTTCTGGTAAGTTTTTTTATTCCTAAAAGAAAGCTATGCCAACACACATTATTATTTGGGTAGTTTTTGCCGGCCGACGTTAGCTGTCCGGTACTGTTTCTACAGTATTTGATAAAGAGAAGACAAGTTCAAGGAATAGTCAGTCACGCCTTCTTACATTACAGGCTGGCTTGCGGTGTCAAGTGGCATAGTCAAGGGCGCTGCACGGTATTGTGTGTGTGCGGCATGAGTCGAGTTAATGGAAAAATGGTACCGTCAACGAGTCCAAACTTAGTCACTTATGCCTTTTTTATCCGTTACCCACTCGTGTTTACTTTCCAGCCAGACACTCGCCCCTACTGATGTGTAGTGCTGATAATGCGTCCCTTTTTTTGTCTTGCCTTCACTTCGCTTGGCAGTGACGCTGTCACACACACACACACACACACAGCTCCGCCACTACGCAATACTCTATGCAGACAAAGGAAAACGTGCGTCAGTCACCTGCATCATGGAGAAATTCCATGAAGCCGATGATAACATCGGCGCCAGAAATCCTACAGCCTGCGAGATTGCCATACTAAAAACTGCCAAAACTAAAAAAAATCGACAAGGCATGTGGTTATTTGTCATTGTTAGTGGTCGGGTGTGGGTTGAGGCGGGGTACGAAAAATCCTGTTGTGAGCATGGTGGTAAGCATGGTAATAGAGATTATCTTTACCGGTGTTAGTATACATGTGAACGTGCGCTGATAATGTCTAGGAGAAAGGGAGGGTTACAGGTTGGATGTCTGCTAGGGAATTTTTCCTATGGGGTAGGGGGTGATATTGACAGTTCCCGGGAAACATGTTGCAAGGTGTTTCCCACGCTGTGGTACGAGGTTAAATGTGGGGGGGGGGGGGGGGGCGCGGTGGGGGGGGGGGGGG
>PNEQ01133144.1:0-12853 GCA_003012365.1 Medauroidea extradentata | reverse complement strand
ACAGGCGAACATCGTCTTTCTCTGACATGTGAGCCATCACTTTTTTAACAGCTTTAACTTTTTTCATTTTTTTAATTTTTTTGACCATTCCCGAGAGTATATTTGTAAAATCATGGGTCTAGTGTACGGTTTTGGAGACAAGTGAATAGTCTATAAAATCTTTGTGCGTAATTATTAAAACAGGATTTATGGTGATAAGTGTGGGCAACATGTAAACAACTGTTGTCTTCAATACCAAGTGGTACAGGTACATACGTTGTACGTTCTTTCGAAATTTTTTAGACATTGTATAAAATGTGTATCATTTGCACTTTTCTTCAGGCTTATTTCCCTATATCATAATATGCTTGCTGTTATTTGTGTCTAGTAGTGAAATTCATAAATAAGATGAATGATGGCGAGAAGAAAATCTGCATCATTTAGGTGTGAGTGGTTAACAGATCCAGATTTGAAATGAATTGCTAGAGTTCCCGATGACAATAATTCCGCAATGTGCTGTTGGTGTAACATTAGTTTTTCTTTGAGTAATATGGGCAGGCAGTTACTAGCCACATGGATGGTAAAAAACACCGTAAGTGGGCGGAAAGCCGTAACTGTGTAAAGGTTCATGCTTTTTTTAAGTCCCTCTCAAATGAAGACAAAAACTCTGTAGCATTACTTCCATCGACGTCTGCCGAAGACACTTCACCATCAGAAAACCCTTACTATTACGAACAAATTCACAACTATCACTTCAGTCACCTGTTTTAGAACAACCATCCACGTCACAGTGCATGAAAACCTTTCTGTTAACTGAATGTATCGCAGAAGCAGAAATATTGTGGTGTATTGAATCGGTATTAACACACAGGTCATTGCGTGCTGCAGGGCGAGACTCCAACTGTTTCAAAAACTGTTCCCTGATAGCGAAATAGCCAGCAAACTTAAGCTGCAACGCGATAAAGTAGGCTACTGCGTTATGTTTGGCCTTGCTCCATATTTTAGAAATGAAATCAGTAAAAAGCTTGAAGGTCAACTAATTATGATTGGATTTGACGAATCACTCAACAAAGTTACACAAAAGCAGCAGATCGATATTAGCATACGTTTCTGGGATTTAGATCGTGATGAAGTGGTAACAAGATATTACACATCTGTTTTCCTAGGCAAGTCGACTGCAGCTCACTTACTTTCTGCATTCAAAGATGGTGTCAAGAATATTCCCCTCAACAACATTCTTCAGATTTCTATGGGTGGCCCGAATGTAAATTTTAAGTTCTTGCAAGAACTCAGAAATGATATAAAATCATCTAGTCCAGAACAATCCTCAGAAATGTTAGATTTAGGAAGTTGCGGCTTGCACACACTGAATTGTGCTTTCAAAGCAGGTATTGTGTGTACTGAATGAAAGTTAATAGATTTTTGAGAGCTTTATATAATTTGTTCAAAGATAGTTCCTGCTAAACGAGCTTGGTACACTTCGCTCACAGCAACAGATTTGTTCCCCAAAGAATGTTGTGCCATCAGGTGGGTGGAGAATAGTTCAGTTGCACAAAGAGCACTTGATATTCTTCCTAATGTAGTAATATTTGTAAAATGAGTGGAAAAAGACAAGAAACTTATGCCAATTTCCAGTAGTTTCAAAACTGCGGCAAGGTTTGTAAAAGATCCTTTGTTGCCAACAAAGCTCACATTTTTCAAAGTTATAGCTTCTGATATTCAGCCTTTTCTAACGGAGTTTCAATCTGATGTTCCATTGGTACCATTTCTGCATTAATCTTTGTCAGCCATCATTCATGACCAAATGCAGTACATTGTTAAACCTGATGTTTTGAAAAGTTCTGCTTCCATTCATAAACTTGATGTGAACAAAGATGACAACTTGCTGTTCGCTAAAGACATAACACTTCCATTCAGTGCAATGTATGCGTTGAAAAAAGTGAAGAGTGTTTCAGAACTTGAAGTGTTGTTATTTAGTGAGAGTTGTCGGAAGTGCATACAAAAGTATGTTAGTAAGCTCGTAGAACGTTCACCGCTGGCCTACAAGTTAACAAGAGCCCTTTCGTGCTTTGACCCAAACACTGCAGCAAATGTTGAGCTGGGTAGCAAGCGACTGACAGTACTGCTGACTTTGTTAGCAGACAATAAATGGTTGGACAATTCTACGGCAGATAGAGCTCTACGCGAGTATACGTGTATGTGCTCTCAACCAAAAGTTCAGGACACTCTCAAGAAATTTTCTCGGAAATCCCAACATGTGGACAATTTTTGGACAAATATTTTGAAGGAATACACAGACACTGGAAACATCGCAAGAGTGGTTAAACTGGTATTGATCCTTTCACATGGTAATGCGAACCTTGAAAGAGGATTTTCAGTCAACTTAGAGAGTCTTCAACCAAATATGAAAGAAGAAAGCTTGGTTGCCAGAAGATGTGTGTATGATTCTATTACCCAATCAGATGGCATTGAAAAGTTTGTTGTGACCAAAAATCTTGTTCATTCTGATCGCAATGCATATTCAAAGTTCAAAGAAGCAGTTGAGCTAAGAAAGAATCATGAAACATTGAAGAAAGAAAATGATGCCAAAAAAAAAAATAAAATCTGAGCTGTTGATAAAGGAGTTACAAGAGGAGAAATCAAAACTTATAGAAGATGCACGTAAACAATCAGAGTTGATTGATGAAGAAATCAATTCTTTGAAGTAAATTGTGGATGACATTTTCTGTACTTGTAACTTGCAATAACTTTTTTTTTCCAAGTCCTCCAGTGAAATAGTTATTTTAAGGTGTGTGTGTGTGACTTTTTGTGCTAGTCAGTTGGTTTATTTAATACCAGCATTTTGCTGTGGTCTTTTAAGTTTTGAGGAATGAGATCAGTGAACCCACCTTTTTATAAACATACTGGCGACATCAATATTTTTGACTCTCAGAACATCATCAAGATGTTGCAGTGGCAGTAAATGTAACTGGCATTATTTAATCTAACACATTTTTAGTAGGCTATAATTTTTTAAAATTAATTGGTGAAAAGATGTAGCGTCTTAATATAACCTAAATTAAACTCAAGTTATTTGATGTTTTGTTGTGTATGTTGGTCAGGGAAAAAGTACTATAATACCTGGAAAAGTCAGGGAATTTTTTGTAAGAGAGTTGCTAGCCACCCTGTAATAACCCTTCCTCAATCCCTGTTGGTAATCCTGCAACCAGTTCATCTCGCTCATAACATGCACTACATACTGGACCACCAGTCTCTCCAATATCTTCCCAGTATTTGACGTAAGACTCACTAGTCTGTAGCTGCTAGGCCTCCTGATGCTCGAACAGTGGGAATACTGCTGCTTCCTTCCAATCCTGTTGTAACTTACCCTCCTCAAGAGATCTGTGAAATATAACTTTTTAATGTAGTTATTTAATCAAATTTTGACCAAAGCAGTGAAATTTATTTGCAACAATATTGGTCAAATAGAACACTGCACACTATCGTTTTTTTTTCTTAGATTCCATTATTACTGCCATTGATAACAATACAAACATGCAAATAAATGCTACCGTCTATTCACTTGGCTATTAATTTTCTAGTAGCAGTAGATAACGTACAGAACTTAAAATAAATGTCTTGTTCTATGTTATGACTTACCTCAGCTGTTGTGTTTCCAAGGTGATCTTTATGCACAATTTTGCACAAAATATTGTTTGCAAAAAATGCTTCTCTTATAAATAATGAGACTGTTCCAAATTACAATTCTTTGTTGGAATCACATTCTGACATAAAAGTAGACTATTTCATCTTTTAGTACACCAAAGACCGACAATTTTTTACCTTAATTGTGATAATTAGTTTAGCAACCCGATGCAACACAAGAGTTAGGCATTTATTTGATAATGTCACATGCCACATAACCAAGAAGCATTAAGTTTTTATTAATTTAATTAATTTGATATATTTCCTTTTACAATATTACTTTTGATCAATCTCTTTTGAGAGTTGCTCTAGGTAGAGATATTGAAGACATGTTGCTGTAAGATTTGATGGTCCGACTCGGACAAGAAAACAATTTTGAACAGTAATATACAAATAACCGAGAACAAATATACACAACAGGACAGGAACAAGAAAGAAGATAGATTCAGTGCAAAATCAACAATGCAGTAGGGTACGTGGGGCAATTCGGCAGCTAAATATAAACCCAAACTTTAACTGTTTTATGTCCCGAAAATATATCATTTTAAAATTCAGAGAGAAACCATTGCAATTCAACGTTACTTATTTGTTAAACTCCCAACTGCCAGAACTACCATAACCCTGGGGGAATCCTGGCACAACTTCCTAGCTTCCATTGTATAAACATGGCACTGACTTTGGGGCAATCATGGCACAGGCCTGTTTTAGCACTTCAGAATGGTTTTTAAATATTTTTTAATCTGTGTTTGTACAAAAGTTATGAATAAAAACACTAGATAGCACAAGTTGATTGCAAATATGTTTTTTATTGTACAAAACCCAATCTGAACAATTTAAGAGTGTATGGAAGACAAATAATAGCTGAAAACATAAGCCAATATGGATAAAATACTCCATGACAATCCTAGATAATGGTATTTGCCAACATTATGAGTAAATATTTATCCAGAATTACTAATTCGTTACGCATGATCTCTTGTGCCGCAGTTAAATGCACGAGGTTCCGGCGTCAGAGATTGTGCCTCATAAGTTCGTAACGCTGCAAACAATTTTGTTTAAAACGTTGGCTAAAACTATTGTCTAGGATTGCTATATTTAGTTTTCGCAAATTCGCTTTAAGAAACCTACAGTTATAGATTAATGCTTTTAGTGTTGAGTTACGTACCACGCCCTCTTAAGCAATAAAACTCACAAATAAACTCAAAAATACTCTTAGGCCTCGTTCAAAAAATATTTCCTATTATCTACTTACATTTTGGAACATTGGCCCAAATACTTTTTCGAAACTGTAGCCTAAATAGTTTGTAGTGAAGACACTTGCTTTAAGGCACAACTACCCAACAACTTCTCAGTAAAAATGTGAGTCAGGATCTACTGGGAAAAGTTATTCCTTGTAATTGGAAATCCATTTGTACATTTTCTCTACAACGTCACTTTATTTTACAATGAAAGGTCCATGTCCATTTAAGGTGACAGGGCCAAAATAAAAAACTAATTAAATTCCACTTCACTACATGGACATCGTCCAAGTTGGGCCAATCATGTTCTGGTTTGGCATAGGTTTTCATTTCAAGACACTTAATGGTAGCTTCTTTATTTCTTCTGTCATTATCAACTATTCGTCCTATGTGCATTACCCTATCATAGTGTAAACTGCATAATATTTTTCCTCTTCTAACCTGTCTGCAACTCTTTCATTTGCATATCTAATTAAACATTTTTTGACCTGTGTTTTGCAGTAACTAATGTTGAGGTTTATGGAGTACATAGGCCTTAGGTCCAGGCCTATGTACTCTAATTTTTCACTGACAATGATATCTGGAAGACTTGCTATTTTTCCTTTATTTACTACATTGTTTTTGCTTGAACTATTTTTTTAGCACCAGTTGACAAACTTGTCTTTTGTCTTTTCTTTACCAACCTTTATTTTTTTAACTGTTCCGATTGTTTGGCGTTTTCCATAAATTCTGGACTTGTCACAACTTCTCCACGACCTTCAAAAGTTTGCTTTCTTTGGAGACAAACTTTAAATTTCCTACCTGTTGACGCATACCCAAACACGCCCCTTCCCTTAGCCCATCTGCCGCACTGCCGAATACTCCCGAGGAAACCCCCTCGCTGCCCAGCGCCGAGAGAATGGAGTGAGAGAATGGGTGACAAGGTTTTTGCATGTGTTGTATTTTTCTTAGTGTAATCGCACATTTCAGTGTTTTCTTCAATGGTTTCGATGTTTTGTTTATTATGTATATTTTTCACACGTCACTAATATTTACACAAATGCAGCAATGCCGTGGACGTACAGAAAATACATTTACATTCCTGCGTTTTTTTTTTTTCAAGTGCCTTGTTACTGTCTTAATGTTTTCAAAAATTGTGTTTTAATATTTTGTCTTTCATTTTCAGTAGCCATTATTATCTACTACGTCAGTTTGCGTCAGCTATCCTATGTCTTTGTACCATTCAGCTTGAACATGATGTAACAGGTAACAATAATCCAACATAAGACATTTCCGAATACTAATAATGTTTTGTTATGTTTTTACTATTTTTTCAGTGTATATTTTTCTTTTGTCTTGTGTAACTTTTTTCCATTAATTGATTTTGTATGTGAACTACTTTGCGCCGCGAGAAGTCAGCCCCCTTCGCGGAGCAGGCTTGGCGACGCCACCGCCATGTTGAGTGAGTCGAGTCTGACGTGCGGAAGAGATAGACGCCTCGTCTACCCCGGGTCCTTCACCATTTTGCATCAGTGACTTTAGTTTCGAATAGTTTAGTTTTAATTACCGGAACCGTTTCGTTGTTTTGAGCCGTGGCTCCTCACATTCGACCGGCCGTCGCGTCCAGGAGCTTAAATTCACATCTTAAGTTCACCACCAGCACAGTGCTGTTTTACCGTGTAACAAACTGGAGGGATTATGCTCCAGGCCCGCTCAACTGGCATTGGCCTTCAGCAGATACCAGTCAATTGCTTATGGTGAATAAACTACAGAAACTATCCATGTCTTTTATTTATATAGTGTTCGCTCACCCCGTCCCTAGTGACGCGTAGTGTACTTATTTGAGTGTGTTGTGGCTGGAGACTGGCCGTAACAAGTCTCCGAAGAATCCATCGTTAGAGGGTGCAACAATCCACTGTTACATAACCTTCCTCGTGTTCGTCGGCCTGTCGACCCTGGGATCATCATCATCAAAGCGGTTTCCTCTGCGACTTCCACCATGTACCCTTTTTCCCACTATTCATCTCATATCAGCTCTCCCTGCTAGCCGGTCCATTCCCTTAATTTTGTCACCCACATCCCATCCGACTCACCTACCGAGTCAGTGTCATCACCATTTATACGTCATCACCACACCACCTCGTCTTAATGCCGCCATTTTAACGTGGGGCCTGTCGTCACTGTTTCCGGAAAGGATGTGATGACTCTAGCTCATTTGATCCTATGACTGGTTCGGCTGTCATTTCACAAGCCACTATTGTTTCTTTGAAATTTTCTGTTTATTTATACTTGTCTAATTTTGCTTTCGAGAATTCGTCCGTGATTTCTTTTGGGTTTAAAGGGAACTAAGATGTCAGGTCATATGTCTGTGTCCTCTTGAAACCTTTTAAAACATTTACTTTAGTTAAGGCACGCCATACGTCTCCAACTTCAACTAAGTCACACTTTCTGAGCATAAATCATAGTTCTCTCTCTCTGCCAATTTATCAGGTGCCTATTGTAGGCCTCTTTTAAATACCTGAACATGACTTTGTCTAGTGACTGCAGTTGATCTGTGGTGTTTGCTGGCACTTTAATCAGAACAATGTTGTTGTCTAAGACTTACTGTATTATGTACATAGATAGGGAGTCTTTCAATGGTCTTTCAGCAGGAGCTAACTTGATAAACACTGTTTTCATGAAATGGTTTCCGAAGATGTCATAGCGGCTTCCCTTCCGGTAAAATGTTCTAGAACATTCTAGTAAAATCTAGTAACCGGTCTGGATACAAATTAAGTAAACTTAGATAAACAAAATTTACAGAAAAATTGGTAAAATTCCGCCGAGCACAATGATGTATTTCACTATGTTACTGGATGGTTATTAAAATAAAAAAAATATATATTAAGTAACAGATTGGCGTAAGACATTGCTGGAAGTACACAGCTTGCAGTACCCTTTGTGAACCCCTATTGGTGTTTCCCCCGCAACACCACGGCCGGGCTGACTGAACTTATAAACTCATTTACATCTTTAAATTAAACACCAAGAACTCTCAAACTGCCATAACTTTTAAAACATCAATCTTTCGAAAAATTTCGAAGACCCAAACTTGCTTGAATTTTAATGCTGTTTCAGAAAAGTACACACAAGACATGGTTTTTTTAAATCCACGTGTCAGCAGAAAAATTTGAACTTAAAAACTAAGAACACATTATTTGACATAAAGTATTACGATAAAAGACTAATCAATAGCAATTGCATCCAGACTTGATTTTCTCTTACAGTACTGTTTCGCCAGACCCAGTAGTGGTTTTACATTTAGACAGTCGGTTTTATAGGTGATATCCTTTTCAGCAAAATCATACCATTTAATATAATCAACCAAAAGGCTTTTCCTAAACGATTATTAGGCTTAAAACAACAAATACTGAAGTCTTACTAAAACAATATTCCTGAAACTTACAATTGCATAACGACTAGCAGTTTAAGTCGGGTGGCTGGGCAACACTCTTAGGCTTCTGTGTTTAATCAAGGCATTATATTCATTACCCTACACTTAATCGACTCTTAGGCTGACCAGCTCTTGGTTCTGAAGTGTCAGTAACACTGGCTAGCACCACTTATGCAATATAAACACCAACAGAGACTTGAAGCAAATCTCATAGAAAACCTATAACCGACTTATATTGAAAAATTTTACCCCAAGCGCAGGCTGGTCGCTTCACAATACATCAACCAATACACATGCATGACACATAATAGATATGTGAACATCTTAAATAAAAACAATAACATTGATTCAAACACACTTGAGAATGGCAGTAGTAATCTTGAGTACTCAAGGCTGTGTTCCTAATAATAATTAGTACCCATGCTCGTACTCATTCCCACAATTCCTTGCATGCTAAATGCATGCTCCATGCATGCTCGTCATTTGGAACACAACCCATGCTATGCGTACTCCGAAAACTACATACACACATGTGGTAGGCGACGTGTGTAGAGGTTAATGCTGAAATGAGTGTGACGATTGAACACACAATAAATGCAATTGCGGCCTTAATGATAATAAACCAAGACCGGAGACGGTTACGATGGCTATGGTTACGTCGCATTGCCCAAGCAGTAAAGAGTAGGCAAGTAACATAACCTTACTTAGAACACAACCCATACACCATTGTGGTGTACTGGAGGTATAGTGAACATGGCTAAGAGTAGTATGTGTAGGAAAGAGGTCCATTCCGCATGCCTGGAGTGACGTGAATCCAATGGTGTCAGCCATACTGACCGGCTAGAGAACCAAGGAACACTGAAGGGTTAACCACGAGTCATTCTGGCACATTGTTGAACGGTGAAGTGTTCATAAAGTGTAGGAATGGAGCAATGAATACGAGATCAGTGCAACATGGATTTGGGGGACGTAAAACATCTAAACATGCAAGTTGGGTGGGAGCAGCATTGTCTTAGTTGTTCATTACCTGTTGCAGGTCATGGTATTCCTGTACTGGCTCGCGTGTGGTACCTGCTACCGCGTCGTCGCGATGTCATTCACAATGATACGAACGACTGTGTTCCGCGTTACCCCAAAGCTGCTGCACCGTGTCATCGCAGTAATGGATGACATCATGAGGCTGCCCTCAGGCGAACGGTTGCGGGCCATATGCGACGGCTTCCCCGCCTACTAGACAGCGATGTGTTCCGTCTGTGTGTAAGGCGATTGACGTATGTCTTGTTCGTGCAATTTGTCCGCCACTCCTGCATGACCAGTACATAATCGCAAACTGTCGCACACAATCCAAATGCAGGCAATTGTGGACTACACTGGGAAGTTCCTAAACGTCACTGCCAGGTACCTAGGGTCCGTCCACGACACCAGCGTCTTCGCAACAGCGCAGTGTACATACAGGCAGGGGTTGTACCCACCCATGGAATTCTTCATAATAGGGGACACTGGGTACCCTTGGCGTAGGTATCCTACTGCCATCACGACGGCATATAAAAATCCAGGATTGACGAAACAGCAACATGCCTTTAATACATCCCTCAGCAAGGCCAGGATCGTGATTCAGCAGGCATTCGGTTCTTTGAAGATCCGAAGATGGGGCAGGTCATGGCGGGACGTACCGTCATGCACAACATTTGTATCAGAGCAGGGGGCATCACTGTCTCACGAATGGCAACCTACTGCCCCTTCCTGCATCTCGTGTGGAGCGCGACGAGACGGAAGAAATGCAGTTGCATAACACCCTGCTCCGGCTCCATGCTCTCGAACAGAACCGCTGAATGACATTCATTGCCAGTTACCATTGCAGTTTGGTTGCTATGGGGCTAAACAAAAATTGCTGTCTTCCCTTACATTAAGAAAACTAATATCAAATGCAGATTGCCTAAAATGTGTTATTGTACCACGTCTTAAGAGTTCACGTGCAGACCTCACGTGTTGATTAATTGCACATGGGTACATACAGTGAAACATGCATTGGTCATTTGTCATTGTTTTGATCAGCTGTCGTGTGCAGATGTAAATAAACAATGGTTTGCGACAGTACGCAACGAGCACGTATTCACATGTTCTCGCTACGTGTACTCTTGTTCGCATTCGACCATTTGGAACAACACTCTCTGAAAACACTTCCAAGCGCGAGTATGTGAACACATTTCTACCTATTTGGAACTCTGCCAAAGTATACATCACAAAGAATACATATAACATCCAATATACAGGATGTCCGCGCTTAACGTTGATAACTCTCCATAGCCACAAAGAGGACCTTCAGACAAGTAATATGATACAGGACACTTGGTGGGTACTCGGACGAGAAATGCCTAAAAATTGGTAATGAAGATGTAAAATGACATCACACCTGCGTCGCGCCGTAGTCGTCATTTAGCAGCTCCAAATATGGTGCAGGTACAATCTCAACGGTTCGCCTTATCTGCATCACTGTTTTGAAGTCAGCCAGGTTCGAGTATAGGTCCCTTCAAAGTTTCATTTGAAATTGTGATGGAATGTGATTTTATTTATGGTATGTTTGTTTTCCTTTGTCTTTATTTACAAAGCCCTGTATTGTGGTCTCATTGTTTTAGTTGTGCAAAGAAACGAAGCTGTTGCATTACAAATCAAGATAATGTTTTTATTCGTGTAATGTTTCTTTAGTGACATTCCCTTTAATTAATTGTACAGAAACATTAAAGACTTTAGTAAGAAACAAGAAAATGAAGTTTAAGCATCGGTAATGTTTGTAAATCAATGATTAACCTGAAAATTTACAATAATACTTTCAAAACCAAGATTAGGCCGCGTCTGAACAACTCCATTTAAACGGCCCTAACATAAAACAAATTTACAATTGCTCAAATGTAGCACCGGTAGCAGCAATGCATGTTTTTACAATGCTGAACCTTTGATTCACATACGTGGGCAACAATTGCTGGATTTTCGTGGATTTCCAATGCAGCGGCGACAATGCGGGCAACAAGATCGTCTTGTGCAGGTGTTTTCTACACTAATTCCTTCATAGCACCCGAGAAGAAAAAATCCAAGGGATTGAGATCAAGTGACCTCGTAGACCAGGGAATTGGGCCGAAACGACCGATTCACTATCCAGGGTACATAAGTTGCAGGTGGTTTCGTACCAGTATTGCACTATATGCTGGTGTCCCGTCGTGTTGTAGTCACATGGTTGCTCGCACTTCGAGAGAAACCTCTTCAAGCAGCTCCGATAAGACGTCTCGTCAAAACACGAGGTAGTTTGGACCCATTAGTCTCTCTGGTAAAATATAGGGACCCATTAAGCGATCTCTTAAAATAACTGCCCAAACATTAACTTTAAAATGTTCTTGTCGGCCACGTTCGTACCCACTACGCGGATTGCTCACAGCCCAATGGATATTATTTTTAGCATTGAAAAATGCCATTTTCATTGAAGTTGGCTTCATCAGTAAACATTACCAGCGAGGAAAACTCGGGATTTTGAAGAGATTCTTCACGAAATCGCTTGCAGAATTGGACTCTAAGGGGGTAGTACCCTGGGTTAAGCTTCTGAACTGTGGTTTTGTGATACGCCTTGTATTCATTGCCCTTCAGTACCGACCAGACAGCCGTTTTCGAAATACCTAATTGTCCAGCGATGCGGCGGGTGCTGGTGCAAGGGTCATTATCGACCCGCTGTAACACAGCCTCCTGGACCCCGTTGTGGAGAGGTTGGTTAGCCCCAGGTAGGAGCCGATTTGAGGGCTGGGAGTAACGGTACCTGACCGGTCGGTCCTGTGACGTAGCTGGGAGCAGCAGTCGCCTGCCCCCGCTCAAGGTTCGCGCGCGCCACTGCCGTCCTTACTCGGTAAGCTCGATTTCACAAGTGCATCAGAGGAAAATTACTGTCAATTGTATATATTTTGGAATAAGGTAATACGTTTGTGATAGACTACGTTTTTTTTTTACAAAACTGTGAAATCGTGTTATTTAATTTAGTTGTTTTAGAGTAGTGGCTTTAAAAATGCCAGGGTGCGCAGTACAAAACTGTAAAAACTATAAAGAAAAAACAGGCGCATCTCTGAGTTATTTTAGATTTCCAAAAGATAGTGATTTATTAAAGAGGTGGGTTTTTTTGTGTGGCAGGAAAGATAAATTCGATCACAAAACAGTAAGAATTTGTTCTGAACATTTTACCGATGAAGATTACCAGAGAGACTTGCGTGCGGAATTAATGGGTGAGAAAAGGCGTATGTTACTTAAACATGATGAAGTACCTAAAATTAATTTGCCAAATAGGAAAGAGGAAGTTTATTCTAAGAGAAGAGAGAGACTTCAGTCAAGAACCGTAAAACGAAAGCTTGTTCAAGAATTAAGTACACCCACATCAAAACGATCACGGTCTACTTTCGATGAAACTGTATCACAGGAATTGCTCTATAGCAATACTCAAAGTGAAATCTCCCAAACTGAAAGCTCCACTACAAACTCTGAGAAAGCCAGGCATAACCGTTTTATG
>PNEQ01133143.1:0-32569 GCA_003012365.1 Medauroidea extradentata | reverse complement strand
TTGTTTGTGACAAAAATTCATTTTGAATGTAAATTGTACCTTAAGGGAATTGAAGCATAATGTCCGACAAGTTACCATTGGTATGTACAGCTTTATAAATAACTTGTTCACAGTTATGACGTGTGTAAGATTATAACCATTATAGGTCAACAGCAGTAAATATGGTCACATTTGTTTACAAAATGTTTTCATGTGTCTATTTTTTTTTACCAAAAATGTGTCAGTTGAAATGTGGGGATTGCAATATTTTTTAAAAGAAAACTTTTTTCCCTGGGCATGTGTCTGAAAATGTTGGGGTCGGCCTGCAATCGAGATCGGCCTCTTTTCGGGTAAATACGGTAAATATAAAACTAAATTTGTGCCAAAGCACCAGGAAGTTATAGATTCATACACTCCATGTCCTTCACTGTTTTCTTGCAACTTGCTGTCTTTGTCCTCCCCCACCCAGCTTCTCCCATGTGCCGGCTGTTTCTGTCTCTTTACCTATAAGTATTCGTTGCACTTCCAGCGGTGTCTGGGCGTAGACTAGCATCACTATATCTGCATCTGTTAGCGGCTGATCAAAGTACCTTGAGTGTTCGACCACCTGACAGAGATGTGCTTCTAATCCACCCACCTTGCACGTCCCATGATAGAGCTCCGCCCTGTTAACACCCTGCATTTTTTGTGTCCCAATATTCCGCCAAAAATTCACTCTCAAATTGGCTGTAATCGGTAATATTTTTTGTCTCGTAGTAGTAGCCAATTACGGCATTTTTCCGTTACAGATCGCCTGGCTACTACGAGTCTCTCCTGATCGCGACAGTCATACATATTAAAGAAGTCTTTCAACCGTTCTAAGTGTTTCTTAGTGTGCTCACCATCTCCCCTCTGAACTTTGGTATGTCACCCTCACTGTAATTATGCCCCAAGCGGATGCTCGCGTGACCTACTTCCTTGTCCCGGCTACTGCGTGTGCTGCATAATTCAACTATCATGTGTTCAGCCTTTTGCAGCCTCATCGCAATTGTGTCAAGTTCGGTCGTTATTTCCCTTTTTATCTCCTCCCACGCTCTATATACACTTTTACTCAGTTCTTTCACTTTCCCCTTTTGTTTCTCTATCGTCCCGTGGCACATTACTACTTCATTTTCTACGTCCATGACGCGGTCAGCTAGTTGCGTAACCTCTCTTTTCACGCACTGTATCTCTCGTTCCAAGATTAGCTATCTCTCAGCATTCTTTGCGTGTACGTCTGTTAACGCACTGCACACGTGCTCTGCATTCCTTTCACTGATATATCTCTCTAACTCTGCTACAGCCTGCTCTACGGTCCTGGGGACTGAGTCAGCCACTACTTCAACCACCATACTTTTCATTATCACATTTATTTCGGTCCTAAAATCGTCCACGATTTTTTTCATCGTTTCGGCGTTTTCAGTCCTCAGCTTTTCCATTGCTTCGCAATTTTCTGCCCTGAGTTCCCTCATGATTTCGCGATTTTCCTCCCTGACCTCTTTCATGATTTCATGGTTCTCCGCCTTACTTTTTTCCATCATTTGCCTCATCATTTCGCGATTTTCTGCTACGAGAGTTCGCACGAACGCATTGAAACTGATAGTGTTAGGCGTGTCGCGGTTTAGTTCCCCTAGTTCCAAGGTCATTGTCCCTTCATTCCCCAGGAATGACACACCCAACCCCTCATTCTCACTGTGTACTGGAGAGCTAATTGGTGTTTCCGTATCTGTTCCCGACATCTCTGCAATGTTATCTCACAACGACAAGCAGTCAAATTCCCAGAGTACACAATCCTTTTATAAACGTTCAGGTTTCCCCCTAACGGCCATGCACCCACGGTCCGTTACTCCTATCACGTCTGGTGTATTTGTCAAAGAACTAAGGACAATTGTAAACACTTATCTCATCTGCCACTAAACGAACATTGGTATTCGTAAATTTACACATGTACAAAGACAAAAAAAGAAGAAACTTTTCATAACAACAAAGGCAATAGAAGAACACTAAAAAAAAATTTTTTTCACTCCAAGCACCTGCCGCGGCAATCACGCACCCTCAATGAGAATCAAACTCCGGTTACCCGGCCAACCATATTTTTATCACGCAAGCGCCCCAGCCTAGGCGAGCGGTTGGACGGTGGTTAGCTCTCGAAGCACCTCTTCGGCTAACTGGTGAATTATGATCCTGGAACGAAGTTCTGTGTGTCCCTCCTGGTACTGGAACAGTTGATGTCCTGTGGCTCTACGATATGTGCAGGGGTTCAGGAGTCCCTGTTCTGAAGATCCAGCGTCCCGACGTCGAGCAGCATCTGTTTTTTTTTCTAGTCGTTCTCCGAGTCGTACTCGTATTTTCTTCTCGGGCCTCACGTTATAGTGCCAGAAACGTGTGTGGTGCTACATACAGTCCCGTTAACCTTTATATTAATTTATTATTTGTGCGCCGGTCAGCAATGAGTGTACTCTTATCTCAGTGGTCTAGAGTGGGTCCGTAAAAACGACTAGAAAATAATGAATTTAGTCCAAGATTTCACACTTTTTAAACTAACTTTTTTTTCTTTTTCTTTCTTTTCTTATCACAGTTCAACTATTTAACAGCAAATAAAAAACAAATCAGCAGGCGACACGCCACCGTAGAACACTTCCCGGATACCAATATTTCACTTGGCTTGTAATTCAGAAAAAACCCCGCTCCCGTCAGGACGCACGCCCTACACCATCTTAGCGGTCCCGCAGCCAAGCCCTCTCAGCCGTCCAAACCGCCTGCCTCCCCTGTTTACGATCACGTTTCCGGGGAATGTTCTAGAAGGTTCTAGCATGATCTCATTAAATCTATTTTGTCTAAATTCAACTGCAAAGGATATAAAAGAAATTTTTCAACATAGAAAAATTCAGTAATTTACTCTGATTACCATGGTATAGCATACTGCCTAGTTTAACAATTAAAATTATTAAAATAAATATAAAACAAAATTCACGCCAAAGCACCAGGAAGTTAAAGATTCATACCCTTCATGTCCTTTACTGTTTTCTTGGAACTTGCTGTCTTTGTCCTCCCCCACCCAGCTTCTCCCATGCGCCGGCCAGGTGACCCGCTAATCCTTACTCACTCCTCAAAAAGGCGAGGGCTGATTTCACTAAGCATAACTTTTAAACACTTGCATTTACCGTCAAACACCCAAAGAGGAAAGTGGTTTGAAATTAAATTATGATTCAAATGAAACCAAACAAGGCTATTCTCCGATAAAATTCACCGTTCAAATTCCTGGACTTAGACTATTTCCTCTTACAGTAGTGCTCTTATGTTACACCAAGCAATGTGATTGGCTCGGGTTTCAAACTCTGAATCCCAGGCAGGCCTCTCGTGACTACCGCTACATGTCGCCTAGTCGTCTAGTATGACCAGTGATAATGTCCTAGAAGGTACCCTGTTATCTTATTTTGACACTCTACTTAGCTTAGCATAAAAGTTTCCAACAGCTTATCTGAAATGGTATACAGGGCCAGGCACACCCCTAAATGTCACCAAAGCCTGGCACTAGAGACTAAAAAAAAGAAACAATCTTTATATTGTGCTAGGTTGGCATTTCACATCACAATAGGTCACACTTGCGCACGAACTTGCGCACATCCTTGTACATGCCCTGCCAATACAAACAATGACTCAACTTGCAAAGGGTCCCAGCACGACTAAGATGACCGCCAAAGGGTTGCGCGTGATGATAGGTCAAAAGCTCGGTGCGGAAAATAGACTGCACAACAAGACGTCGCAAACGCCCTCTATGTCCAACATAATGTACGAATCCGTCTAACACGCGAAAGGGAAGAGCATCTCCCTGTGCCACCTTCGACACAATGTCCCTACACTTAGGATCCTCATCCTATACCTGCTGCAAGCGGGAGTAAAAAACACTCTGCATGGTGAACAAGGAACACAATCCTGTAAGTTCATAGGGATCACAAGCATAATCCTCTGGGTAGTACACACACACACACACACACACGAGTCTCCTTCTTGAAGGCACTGAGTTTCCGCTTACCCTCGGACAGTGCGCGGCTAGGCAACCGGTACCGCCCCGACGCCACGCCACTGTCCTATGGAGACTCCTAGCGCGACGCTAGAAGCGTTGACTTGCAAAACAAAGCGAAGATCAAAATCTGCCAAATGCAAAGCTGGCACAGAAACCAAACTAGCCTTCATGGCCTTGAAGCTCTTATCCTGAGCCTCTCCCCAGACAAACGTAAAGTTCTTGCGTTTCAGGAAGTTCAAAGGCACCACTAATTCGGCAATGTGAGGAACAAACCGGGCGTAATAACCCATCAGGCCAATATATCTGGACACCCGTTTCACTGACTTAGGCTGCGGAAAATTAACAATCGGACTAACTTAACTAGGGTCCATGACCAAAAGATCATCAGACACCACATAACAGAGAAATTTCACAGACAATGAAGCCCAAGTGACCTTGAACTGGTTAACAGTGGGTCCTGTACGCCTCAAGCGTCCCAGAACATCACGCAAATGCCCTAGGTGTTCCTCAAAGGAATTGCCGTAAACAAGAATGTCATCAATGTAATTATAGACTAACTTAAATTTCACGTCTGATTGCACGTGATCATGGACACGGGATAAGACCTATGTGCTGAAGCACACTCCCATGGGAATCCTATTAAACTTGTACTAAGCCCAAGGGACATAAAACGCAGTATACTGACGACAGTCAGAATGAAGCAAACACTGGTGGAAGCTGGCATTAAGATCAGTAATAGAAAACACGGAAGCCTTACCCAAATTCTGAATGGCTGAATCAACCGTTGGAGCAGGAAACGTATCTAAATGGATCTTTTTATTCACTTCCGTCATGTTGGTGACATGGTGGAAGCCACGACCCTCTCCTTTTCCAAAGAGAAAAGCAGGGCAAGCATAATCAGACGTCGATGAAGAGGTGACATCATCAGCCAAAAGCTTATCAACAATACCTCGCATAATCTGCAACTTCGGGGACCTATATCTATAATGCGGAACTCGTACAGGAATGTCATCAGTTACTCCAAATTTGTACGGCATGACGTCACAACGTCCTATGCGGGGTTTAATCATGTCATTAACCTCTGACAACAGTGCCCGCACTGCTTGTTCCTTGGTTGCATCAACCACGGCGACACGGCCAAGCTGGATATCGGCCATTCTCACACTTGAAATCAAAGGACACGAAGTCGACGGTGCAAAAGCGAAAAGCAACTGACGCGCACGCACATCCATGGAGGCACCCACATGTCCCTAAAAATCCAGACCTAAGATATCAGCCACTAAATTGTCTTAACACCCAAAATACAAACGTCCAGGAAAAACGCACAATATTCAAGTGCAAGTTTACAAAACGCCTGCACCGAACGACGCCGTTACCGACGCACGCCGTCAACCTGGCTGACTCTTTAACATGAACCTCCAAACTCGGCATTCTCTCAATCAAAACAGACAGGAAACTGCCGCGGACAAAAGAATGAAACATGCCAGTATCAACCAGCGTAGCCCACTGTTCACCATAAAACTCCCCCTGCACCAAGCAGTCAGGGCGCACCGAGATATTTTTACGCTGTTGATCCTTCGTCGTGCTCTCCCGAAGGGCAGAATCTAGGTTTTTGGACATGCAGACCTATAGTGCCCAGGACGACCACACTTGAAACACAGGCGCTCCGGCAGCTATCTCCAACAAACGAGCCTTCAAGGTGACAAAAGTTCCACCAGAACGCATGACATCATTCAATGTTGAACGACTACGTGAAGACAAACACGTCAGGAACAGAAAAATTATTATAAATAGTGTCTACCACTACTAAAAAACGCAGAACGGTCTCAACCTGGAAGATGCGCAACACCTCGACCCGATTAAGTTGCATAATTAGAACCTTCTGCGTCTTAGTCACGGGACCATCCGACACACCTACTGAACCGACAGAGGGAACAGAATTAACACATATAAGAGCCCGTTAGCGAAGCGCTTTCACATTTTTGGACTCGACGGAGAACACCCCAGCGTCACGCAAATAATTTCGTAATTCAAGATACGTGTACCTGAATATGAAATCGCCCACACCTGCATCATGTGCCATAGCAAACACACTATTTGAATCCACCGATAGGGAATGCACTCCCGAACTCGGGACTCGAACCCGAGCAGAGTTGCGCAGATAAATTGTTCCGCTTCCAGGTACAAAGGAGACACGGGTTCGTGAGCAAGGGAGCGCAAACCAACAGAGCGAAAGCACGCACAATTAAAGTCTGAAAACAGCATAATTATTACAAATTAAATATACAAAAGAAAGATACAGGTGAGCAACTCAACACAATGAAAATTTAAATGTTCAAACGTCGTGAGGCTGGCGATGTTGACGCTACGAATGCTGGATGAAAAGTAACACAAGCCAGCTGGGGAGCCGACCATACGGCCAAGGTATAAGAGGGGGTGGAGGATGGTTAGGTGAAGGTAGAAGGGTGGGAGGGAGGCATGACAGTTTCCGACTGGGCTCGAAGGTGCCCGAACCCCGACGACGAGGCGCGCAAGTTTTAAAAGTCCATCTTGCACTGAGTGTACTCGCCACAAAATTCTCACAGACAGTTTATTTGTCTAAGAAGGGGCGTACTGGTCACAGCACCAGTACAACTTTTTTTTTATCATAAATTTCGCTAATTTTGTAAACGCCGAACAAATATTTTGGAGGTAACGAATGTGTGCAAGGTATTGTACTATTAGTTAAATGATAAATAAAATAATTTTCTTTACACAAATATGTTAATTGGGTTTTTGAAAATCTCCATTTGCTACATTTGGTGGTTGGGTTAGGATTATAAACACACCAATACATATGAAAGGAATACGGGATATAATTTTATAAAATAATATCAGTTGCAAGAATAACCTACTACTGTATCATTTTTCTGAAGTAAAATCAGACACTTTAAAAATAAATTAAGAAAATTCAATAGCTCTACTTAATATTAGGTTATGTGGAACCTCCTAACAACTTAACCAACCAACTATATAATTAAACTGTGTGGCAAATTTATTTACGTCATATTTTATGGCATTGTGTCGGTATTATTTACGCGAAGATACAAAATAACGCCATAAAGAATAAAAATCTTTGAATATCATAACCTACTTACTTTGAATTGGTTTTTTCATGTTTAGGCTCCGTGTTTTATTTAAGGCGCAACAATTTTACCCCTGTTTTCACTCTTATTTGTAGCCGGAAAATGTATGCTGGGTTATGTCATTCGTTCCTTGCATTTTACGCAACGCGTGAAAAAATTTACATTGCATCATTTTCAGAGACTTCCATTCTAACAAAATATATGTCACGTCATTACAAATGTAAATTTCTTTCTTTGTAATTTATGTTGCCGTATTGGAATATATGATATTGATTTTATCACTACGATTTTCAAACAAAAATATACGAGAATCGCATAAAACCAGTGTGACACTAGGGGGCTTACTACCCCAACCTCACATTAAACCATAACATACCATATATACTCGTGTATAGTGCGCTCTCGTGTATAATGCGCACCACGTTTTTTGCAACAAGTTCCAGGGAATAAAATTGTGAAGTAGCGCGAGGTGGGCTATGATGAATTTGCTTGGGTGGATGAGGAGGGAAGGAACCATGCCTAACAAAGAAAAGAGAGAGGAAAGATGTGGTTGGCTAAGAGGATGATGGTGAACGAGGGAAGGGGGGTGGCTTGTGTCGGCAGCTGTCTACAGATAGCCGCCAAGGTCGCTAGCAGCCAGCAGACGTCTGCCTGGACAACACTCCTCCTTCCACACTGTGCTGTGTCCTGTCCGCTGCTTCCAGCATGCTCTCCCCCGGCCCCCCACCCCTCCACCGGCTGACCCCAAAACGAGATAGCGTGCCATGACAGCTGAGCAAGCTTGCCTTTTTATTTACTGTCCGAAGGACTGTAGGACCCCAACCACCACCCTGCCTTTCTTTCCCTCTCCTTAGGTGATGGAGGGGGAACAGTGTCTTCCTTTTTTATTCCTTTCCTTCCTTTTCTTGGAAAGATGGTTATCACGGAGATGTCAAAATTAACTTCTCATATTGCTTCCCTGCCACCCACGAACTTTCCTGCTATAGCAAACAAAAAAAATAGGGTTTTAGCAGTGATAGTTACAGCAGAAAAGAGGTGTAGAGGGGGTAGAGAAAAAGAAATGGAAGTGTAGTAATGATGGGACTCTCTCTCTCTGCCTCCCACGCTTGACACCCACCAGTTTACAACTCAGCCTTCTCTCCCCACCCCCTTTTTTTTTTCTTGTGGTGTTTTTTTTTTTTTTTTTTTTTTTTTTTTTTTTTTTTTTTTTTTTTTTTTTTTTTTTT
Organism: Medauroidea extradentata; assembly: GCA_003012365.1. Lineage (NCBI taxonomy): Eukaryota > Metazoa > Arthropoda > Insecta > Phasmatodea > Phasmatidae > Medauroidea > Medauroidea extradentata. The sequence goes on along the minus strand of PNEQ01133143.1, from coordinate 24,194 downwards.
TTTTTTTTTTTTTTTCATCTATAGTAGGCACCCCTGAATTTTTATCAGTTGTTTAGGAATAAAAGTGCATGCACATTATACACAAAAGCAAATACGGTATGTGAAAATTTGATTAAAGTGTGGCTAGTGTAGTACAGATGCCTGTCCGTTCCACTCACGTGGTAGACTGTGCCTCATACGGCAGTGCAGCAGGTCTTTTGGTTTGGTCTTTTTAGGTACGCGTCTTGTGAGTAATTGATTTCAGTTTAGTACTGAAATTAAATTTACTGCAGTGAAAATTTCTACCAGTGTAATCTGTCCAATGTTCGTGCAGGAAATAAAATACATCAATGATGGATTTAAAATGGCATTGTTGGGTTTTTAGGTTTCATTGACAGGACACAGGGGTTCTGCAAATAATGTTAAGTGCGCTCCATTCAGTTCATAAAGTAATTTTGCACGTTGATGTGTTGTGCACGTACCAGGAGTTTTGACATTTGCACCTGTAACAAGCATTGTGTAAATATATTTTATTGTATCTCCTTGCATTTTGCCAGGTTTTTTTTAAGAATTGTTAGTAAACATAATTTAGTGTGTTGTTTATTTACTTCTTCAGAGTGTCTAACACACTAATTTCAGTTCTTGTATGAGAGGCTCTGAGTTCCATCATTGGAAGGACTGTAACTTGATGCTGTGGTGTTGCAGGTGGATGGGAGCCACTGTGGACCAGCTCCTCAGTGGAACCCTGGCTGCATGTCAGCATTGGTGGCCAAGCTTAGTGGCTGTGTGTCCCAGCTGGAGCAGTTTCCTGTCAAGGTTCACGATCTGCCTGCCGGTTCTGGTTCTGGCCGTGGAGGTGGCACCAGCGCCCTGCGCTTCTTCAACACTCACCAACTCAAGGTTAGTTCTCCATAGTGACCCTAGTGTCGTATCGTTCTCAGCAAAGAACAGAAGGAACCATTTCGTTTGAAACGTTAAAATACCCTTTACAACAAATTTCCAGAAGAAGAAAGAAAAAATCTCGTAAATAATATTCAACAAGCCACTAGTACTTGTTTTTATTTGTCCTGCTAAAAATACATGGATACCTAGACGTACAGAATTAAAAACTTAAAACACACTAGACCCTCGATTTTATGAATACTGACGGTTACGTTTAGGACATTCATAAAATCGGTCCCTTCGTAAAATTTATTGAGGCCAATTTTGCCCCCCACTCATTTACCAAATTTAAAATTGCATTTTTTCTGCAAAGCATATCTAAAGGAAGTCCTGATTTTCATAACATTTTAAGGAAAGTGAGACAAGTTATCATTGAAATGTAAATTTATATCTCAAGACGTACGTCTTCTAATCAAGAAGGGTTCCCCTGAATGGTAAATAGGACCGAAACATGTCCTGGGGAAAAAAAACACTGAGCACCGAGTGTCTTCTCGCGAATAGTAGTCTGACATTCATTTCCTTTCACACAAAAACTGGCAAATAGTAATTGAAGTTTAAATTTATTTAATATACAGACGTTTTCCGATAAAAATCAAACCTACAAATGATCAATGTGACCAATCCATGTCACAAAAAAGTAAAACACCAAGCACAGATGCCTTCTCACGATCGTGTAGACTTGATGTTCGTAGCATTTTGTGGAAAAATTAACCTAAAACTCTAATCGAAAGAAACCAGAATTAGTGATGAGCGCAACATTTTTGTCGGAGGCTGCGAGGCTGGTATACTATTTTTTGCAACACCAAAGAATGAATAAAAAAAATTAAATCAGGTTTGAAGACAAGCCTTTGTGCTGTACTGTGTTCGGTACTTGTGTCCTTTTAAGGATGGCACGCCCAGGTATTTTGTGTGTGCACGCTTAAAAGTCGAGTTAATGCAAAAACAGCCCTGTCATCGGCTCCAAACTTAGTCTCTTATGCTGTTTTTACCCGTTGCCCAGTTGTGGTTACCGTATATACTCTTGTAAAGTGCATGTGTCCTTATGTACATAGTGTGCACCACAATTTTTACAAGAAGTTACCTGGAAAAAAAATGTATATGCCTGCTAGCATGTAAAGTAAAAAAACAAGCAGATGGTGGAGCTGCGTGAGGGAGGCATTGACTTATAACTAAGGGGAGATGGAAGGAAACCATGTCTTACAACAAAGAAAAGAGAGATTGAAAATAACATTCATGCTGGCTAGGGAGTACCAGGGCAAAGAGTGTGTTGTTGAGCTGGAAGTAGGGGGGACTGTGGCTTGTCTCCCTTGACCGCCGCTATCTATTAATATCCTTCCAAGGTCGCTTGCTGCCTGCAAGGCAGCCCACCCTTGTGTGTGTATGCCTGCAATACACTCCCTCCCTCTCTTGCTGTGCTGTGTGCCTACCACTTCCCCCTCCCTCCCTCGAGGGCAGAGCTCCAGAATGTGGCTTGGGGTGGCAACAAGCTGAGGACTCTGTGGCCCCAACCACCAGCCTGCCACTCTGCCTTGCCTAACAGTGTCGCCTTTCTACTTCCTTTCTTTCCGCACTGAACAATAACTGATCGCAAAAAAATTAACTTCTTATATTGCTTCTGCCTGCCACCTACTACACTAGACCTCCGATTTTACGAATAGTCACGGTTCCTCTCATTGCATTCGTAAAATCGCTACCTTCGTAAATTCGATAGCGGCTTATTTTACCCCCCCCCCCCCTAACAGAAAATTTTAAAATTGCATTTTTTTTCTGCAAAGTGTCTCTAGGCCCCGACTTAAGTAGCGTTTTGCTGGAAATTAATTAACGTAATAATGTAAACATAAATTGATATCAGTAGCCAGAGTTGAGCTTTAGATTTGACCGACCCTTGTCCCCAAAAAATGAGAAAATCGAGATTCCGAGTGTCTTCTCTCGAGTGAATAGCCCGACTCCCGTAGCATTTAACGGAAAAATAAAGCAAGTGATAATTTAAATATAAATTTATATCAATAGTCAGACGTCTTATGATCTAAAGAACACCGCTAAACAATAGATTTGACCATTCCTTTTCCTAAAAAAATGAGACAATCGAGATTCCGAGTGTCTTCTCTCGAGTGAATAGACAGAGTTCCGTAGCATTTAACGGAAAAATAACGCAAGTGATAGTTGAAATATAAATTTATATCATTAGGCAGACGTCTTACGATCAAAAGAACGCCGCTAAACAATAGATATGATCAACCTTTGTCCTAAAAAGAAAGAGAAAACCGAGCTGTCGAGTGCCTTCTCACAAGCGAATAGCCCGATTTGCGTAGCGTTTAATGGAGAAAAAAAAAAAAGTAGGCATTCCTTACTAGTAAAATGCCCTTGTAAATTATTACCAAAGAAAGAAGGAATAAGCGGATGTATTTATTCATTGCGCAGTTTTATATAACTTAACGTAAAAACATTCCCTCGACGTTGATGAATTGTACGAGAACGTAGATACTAGTAGCGTGCAGAGTAGACAGATAGCGCAACTGTACGAACGTTCACAAGATGGCAGATAGATAGCGGCACCGTAGCATATACCAACGTTGTTCCAAAAACGCCATTTTGTGACGTTCTTACATAAAATCATTGAGACTTACATGTATGAGTGATTGAAAATAATCACTTTCACAGTCAGTATATGCGGTAAAAATAAATTAGGAGTTCCGGGATTACGTAATACACGAACGTATATTTATTTTCCAAGTTCCACTTACCCGGAGACAAATGTTTCTACACTTGGAAAATAGGTAGTGCTATTATCGTGCTCACTTGTGAAACCCACGTTTTACGACACGCAGTAACGCAGTGTTATGCAAATTATGCGCCAAGTTAATTGTTTTAAGTATGTATGGTTTTAACGCAATAAAGAAAAATATCACGCTATTATTTATAGGGTTTGCGTAAAAAAGTAAACTCATTCGGCGTGAGACGAGAGAGATATAAGACGTTGTGAAACAGCCTAGAAGGAGGCTGTACTATAGTTAAATGAGCATATGCGCATGCGCTGGAACTTTGCGTCTGTAGTACGACCTCAATATAGATCCTAATACGTCGTAGTTGGATCCAGGCCGGCCCGCGAAGTACAGGCGCACGCTGCCGCCGCCGCACGGTTTTTAAACTGTCACTGCAGCATTTTTTAATGAATTTTCGCTATTTTTGTTTTATTTTTAATACCGTATAAACCCACGTACCACCCGCACCTTTTTGCGAAAATATAAGTTTCTAAAAGTGGGGTGCGGGTGGTACATTGGTCAAACTGCACTTGGGCCGTTTTTGCACTGACGAAAAAACACTGCCGTAGTACAACTTGCCACCTTTATCCTTAAGCAAGGTATTGTGCGAGGTAGAGTGAACCCTAGTTTTTTGACGAATGACTTAATTAATTCACGTAACGGCTGTGATAACCATGTGGAATGATGTCAGCCGCGCGGCTGTGTTGTGCACTGAGCAGAGTGCAGATGCCAGACGGTTGAAGATAGGATGGAATGGGCGGGTGGAGTGAAGCGAGTTGGGTTGGGGGAGGGGGTGGGAGGTAGAGCCAGCAGCGAAGGTCACATTCCGTTCGGTGTTGCCACATTGCAGCTTGCTGTGCAGCGCACAAACATCTCGAGTGTGATAGCGAAGCACAGCACATACCATTAAGTACCGAGTGATTTCATACGTGTATTCATAGCTGACAGTAGAAATGAGTCATTAAAGGCTGCGTTCATTCACAGTTGCGTAAAAATTAAAGATTATTAGTGAAGCGGAAGAGTTCGGTAACCGTGCTCTGGGAAGAAAATTTGATGTCGACGAATCTTGTGTGCGAGATTGGAGGAAGAATAAAGACAAACTACAAATGGCCAGTGGTGAAAGACGTGTGTTTCGTGGTGCGGCAGCGAAGTTTCCGGAAATTGTCGCGTGACTGGGATGAGAAACGTGCCTTATCGATCGTTCATTGGCGAACGCGAGACAAGGAGGTGGGAGTGAGAGAGCAAACTGTAACAGCTGGGCTGGCAAGGTCACACTCGCGCCAGTCAGATATTATCTGTCGCCCGCTACAGTGCTACGCAGCACTCACCTGGCTTCTATTTGTCATTGTTATTAAACATCGTGACAAAAAATATATACATTTTACATTGTAATTCTTTAATATTTGTGACTGTTTAAAACTAAACTCCCTTCTCATACAAAACGATTTTCTACACACAGATCTGTTCCAAAACTTTTTATCCCACAATGTCATTCTAAGAATCAAGGTGTGGGTCTTACACAGGGGCGGGTGGTACGTGAGTTTGTACGGTATTGTGACTTACCAAGTAATAACTGCAACTCTACAATTCATATTTTAATGCCGTGAATAAGATACAGTGTGTTTTATTCATTGTCAACGTTATTCCTTACAATTTTTTTTTGTCATATAATTTTGTTATTTTTTGATGGTTCCTGAGAATTGTATTCGTAGAATCGCTACCTTCGTTAAATCCAGGGTTCGTAAAATCGTGGGTCTAGTGTAACTTTATTTTCTGCCACGTCAAATTGCCAAGCAGCATACTTTGTAACCGACAGTTAGTAAACTTCTGACAATCATCAGACAAGTTTTTAACCCACATGTTGTGTAAGCACTAAGCAATACTTTGAACAGAAATATGGATAAGGACAAACAAATAAATTATAGTGTATCAGTGATGGCTATAGCAGAGCGTTAGAAAAAGGGGATGAAAAGAAAAGGAAGAAGAGTAACGATAGAGGAACCGGGCGGGCGTGTGAGAAATATTCTCTCTCTGCCGCCCACTCTTGACATCCCTCAGTTTATGATTACAATTCTGATTTCCCCCTCACCTCCCCCCATCTCCCAAACCACGAACCTTACGCCAGCCTTGTTTCTGATTTTTTTCTATTTTCAGTGTATAGCTCGTACCCGTGAATTTTTATCAGTTATTTTGGAATATAAGTGTGCACTATACACGAGTAAATACGGTACTTTCCAGACGCTTGCCCCCTGCTGATGTAATGCTGATAATGCTTTTTTTTTTCCTTCACTTTGCTTAGCTTGCAGCACACACACAAACACCTCTCTCTCTCTCTCTCTCCCCCTCTCTCTCGCTCTCTCTCGCTCTCTCTCGCTCTCTCTCTCTCTCTCTCTCTCCCCCCCTCCCCCCTAACTCCCCACCCTTCGCCTCTGGCAACACATTATCAGACAAAGGTAAACTTGCGTCAAATCACTTGCATCGCTGAGAAATCACTTGAAATCTATGATCTGACTGCAACGTCGCCACCAGGAATCATATAGCCTCGAGGAGATTTCAACACATGACGTTTCTTACTTCACTTGGAAAATTGAATTTACTACTAACAACTGCCTAAACTAAAAGAATAACATACAAGATGTGATTATTTGTAATTTTCAGTGGTTGGGTGTGGGTAGAGATGGGGTACGAAAAATCTTGTTGTGCACACTGTAGTAGAGATTATCTTTACCGGTGTTAATATACGCATGAAAGTGAGCTGTCAATGGCTAGCGGAAGGGGAGGTTTACAGGTTGGATGTCTGCTAGGGGTGTGCGGATATTCAAAAATACAAATATTTTTCTAATAGTAAATCTGTACTGTTAGTATTCGAAAAACAAATACCAGATTCTTAAATTTTTAAGTATTCAAGCAATTTCAAATAGTGAATTTTGAAAAATTTGTTAATATTATAAGCGAGTAACAATGCTATTTCTACTTGCAAGCATAACATAATTTAACGGTTTTCCCATTTTTGCAGATATTTAAAGGTTAAAATTAATATACCGGAAATAATTGACATGTTTTCAACGTAAATATTTACATATTTATGTGTGGCGTCACATTCGTTACCATAGATACACTCACGCAGATATTCATCACCGAATACTTGGCACTCGAAGCGTAGCGATATGCGCTAAAGGAACATCTCAATATACACAAGATGGCAGCAGTGGTGGTCACGTAGCTGTCCTAAGACAGTGATCACCACGATCGCGGCAGCAAAAGTTTGATGTCTACCTAGTTACCATGCATATATCTTTGAGGTGGTGTTTAACTCTGTTTACGTTTAACGCCGTGCCGTATATTTACATAAAATGTTTGCTGCGGGGAAGTTAATAATTCTTATTTTTCCTTAAGTAAACAAACGAACAATATTGTAAAACCTTACCGATGTCGCAAAGTGCGGAACACAAATTAAAACGGTCAATGTGGGGAAACATCATTTTCAGCTGTTTGTGTAGTCTACAATTCAGAATTTAACGTATAGAAAGTGCAGATCCAAGGTATTCGTTTGGATGAAATTACGGCAGTTTATGCTAGGACTTTATGCATTGCTAATATTGTGACCTTGTAAACATTTTTGTAAGTAAGCAAGGCCATGAACGAAGTCGCTAATGTGAGTGTACTATGGTTAAACTTTTTTTTAACACTGATACTTTTATTTGATTCTATAATTAGCCGGTTGAACATGTTCAGAATTTCTATGCAGCTATTCTACAAATGTTTCCAAATTTGTAACACACAGGAAGTTTTTTACCAAAAGTAGTTTGAAATACCTATGATAATTATTAACATTACATCTGTTTCCTACACGCAAAGATATAATTTTTAGTAGTTGGTATTGTAATAATTTATTACATATTGGTAATTTAGCTTTCAAATTTCTGTAGTTAAATTTTTCTAAAAATATTACAGCAAAGTACTTTTTCTTTTTATCTCTATACAAGTAGGGAAGAAGTAAATTAGATCAGCAGTGCCGTCTGTAATAAGCACTTGTTTACAAAAACAATTTTGTGATTTCTCACAAACATAATAAAAGAAGACAACTGAGGAAAAAAACAATATATTGCTGTAAAAATAGGTACAACGTAGCAAAAACATATATGTTTGAAGAATGTTCAAAGTTATCAAAGTAAAAACTGCTAAATTTTTATGCTTAAATTAACAAAGCAAAGTGCATTTCTGTATCTCCTTGTAAATGCAAGATTATGCACTGGCAAATGTATACCAGAATTTGAAGAAACACTATTCGAAAAATATTCGAAAATTATTTGAAAAAATTAATATTCGTTCGAAAACTATTCGAAACACTAAAACCACTATTACACACCCCTAAATATCTGACAATTTTTTTGCTAAGGAGATGAGGATATGCAAGTTGTTTCCCCCGCTGAGGTTTGGGAATTTGTAATGTGATGGTAAGGGGAGGGGGTGGTCATCTGCCAGTCGTGAGACAATGTCTTAACTCTAGCTGTCACAGTCTTATCGTTTTATTATAGAGAAGTGAGGGGTAGACAAACAGTGTAATGTGTGTACTGCTCTCAGGCCAAGTGTTGCTTTCAGACGTGCATTTTTTTTTCTTATGTTTACATGGTCAAAGGTGCTCATTTACGACAGAGTATCCCATCTGCGACAGCATATTGGTGGGCACAATCTGCGAAGTGAACTGACAACGTAGAAAATAGGTCCACCAAAGTATGGTTATTTTAACAAGACACTTCCATGCAATTAGCAACTGGAATATTTAACAAACAATAAAGACGTGTCAAAATTTCCGTGTTTGGCCTCACGTAAACAAACTCCTGTTATCTCGACTGTTTTTTTTTGTCTACATGAGAACAACTGCACCTCAGGCGCTTATGGAAACAAAGTAGGTACAATCCTACTGGGTATCATTGGTCATGTGACTGGATCTACTCAGTCGTTGGATGCTTAACGAGCGGTCATAAATCCGAAGAGTATAGTTAATTGTCTTGTATTTCTAAGAAATAAAGCAAAATCTGCAGAAGCTTTAACTTCAGTCGCCGATCTGGCAGACCTAAGTTTTACACCACGTTAAAACAGTGCAAAATATCCTTTTGTACTGGTATAGATGTATATAAAATTAAAATTGCATACTACGTAGTAATAATTATTTATTCCATACCTTAATTACGTTCTCTGACGAAATTTTTGCTTATTAAACTGCTCCGTACTTCTTGTTCAACAAAAATACTACAATCCAATGTTATATTTTCCGCCTTACAACATATTTTCTATTATGTATACATGTGGGAGTCTATTTACTTTTTACGCCCACTTTCCTTTGTATCGTCGGCTGGCTGCTATCTACTCTGATCCCGAGCAGGGTAGATCTGTATCACATGACGTTTCTGACCGATTTACTCGCTATAGAGTGGATCTGAAGTAGTTTCCGTAAGCGCCTCTCAACTGTTGGGTCATCTTATTGCTTAAGCGTTATTCGTTTATACCAATCACAAGTGAGCTGATCGACTGCTGTTCTATGTCATCGCCGCGCCCTCGCCGTGCCACTCAGCTATTTTTGTTTACCTTACGACATACCATACCACATGCATGCTCTGAGTGTGAGTAATATTAAAGTCCAACTAATAAAAAATGATTAATAGAGTATCGAATATTGGACCTAATAACTACAGGCCTGACATCTTTTTCAGCAGTCTGCTTAAAAATAGCAGATACTGTGTTTACGTGAGTCTAAGGCGCCATCGAGTCTTAAGATGCACCCCATTTTTATAGTTATAAATGTTTAAAAAAATGTTTTTATGTGATTCTAGAACATACTCCGGCCTTGAAAAACAAATCCGACTTGCAGCTTGCATCCTGTCTCACCGCAGCTGAGCCACGTGTTTATTTTCCCTCCCCTCCCTTCCACTTAAACTTCACTGCCACCTTTGTTACTGTGTATGGCAGAAATTCCAGGAGGGTGAGGGGAGATACAGATTGCACTTTTTTTTCCTAAATCACGTTGCACACACTCAATTAGTACTTGCCGCTTAAATATTTTTTTCTACTAGCACTCTCCATATTGATTCGTACAGCTAAGCACAATAAATAGCTAGTAAATGTCTTTGGGTGCGCATCAAAGCAAGTGATGAACAAGGATGACCAAAATAAAATGCTGATAACTCTATCACTGTGGAGTTTAGTGTTATCTATGTTCGTCTACGCCACACGTCTTTTTTTCTCTACCATTGTTTTTGAGTTCAGAAAACTTCCGCTGTGGTATCGATCGCTCAGTACGTGAGGCATGTGGCTGTGCGCTTTGCTTCCGTGTTAAAATGGCCTAAGACTCCAATACAACTCGTTTTCATTACCATTGGCGACGTGTGAATTCAGACGAAGTTTTTGTTCATGCATATTTCTTGACTTATGATGCAATATTCCACTTTGTAAGTACTGTATGTACATGCTAGCAAATCACGGAACAAACATTTTTTTACTAATTTTTTTTATATACATTTCATAAAAGTGCTAACGAATATAAGACACCATCGATTCTAAAGGCGGACTTACAATAATCCGTGGCTTCCATCAGTCGTCCGCGCGTCGACGGTCCATCTACGAAGCTAGCGATTTACAACAATCCGTCACCCATCCGTTCCATATGCATAGCTACCAATGTACAAAGAGAAAACTTCTGTAGGACATAAAAAATTCCTCTCAGAGAGTACTTATTTTTATGGATTTATTTATTAGTCTGTACCAATTACCAAGGCGTAAAGCACCTTATCCTCGGTCAACCACCAAGGGCACGGCTTCACCAGTGACTCTCCTAAGAGCAATATCCACCCAATAGGCAAGAAATATCTGTCATAATCTATGCTCAAGGCAACCATGACAGGAATGTAATTACTCAGTGAGAAGACAACACGCGCTTGTTTAGTTTTAAGTACATATATTCAATAATGATAATCCACTTCGCTCCTCCCTCAACATACATTCACAATAATATGTGGTACCAAGTCACACACACCCTTGACACTAAATCTCAAAGAACATTTGAACTTTACAAAAGAACTTTTATCCTAAAATATTTCAAAAGGGCACTCGCCACACAGTACTCTTCACGGCTTCCTGTGCTTTATTTTAAATACGTATTATAAACGTGCTTTTATAAAGGCAAAACCCATACTCATTGTACACCTCTGAACCAGAGTTACACAAGATGCAAATATATTAATACAGCACTTATCAAGTGAGTTAAGTAGTGTACCTGCAGATGTTAAAAGGGCCCCAACTTTCCAATTTCAACTCTATCGCTCCCAAAACATCAGCTCCTCGCTTCCCTTCTCGCAAATCACTCCTGTGCACCCATTTATACTCCTAGTTGACTTGGACAGTGCTTTTCCCGTCTCTTCAAAGTTGCAAACAGCAATGTTTCAAAACGACTCTGGACTCGTCATGAGGCAAACTCCTCTATATTCAAAACGGTTTATCAGACAGAGACTATCATCAACTGATCCAGTCTCTCCTTGTAAGGGAAAACTGCGAAAATAGGGATGACTTACTAAATCCTTGTGATCACCATGGCCACCAGTTGTCAACCGCACACCTGAACTGCGATCGAACCTTCCATTCACCTCGCTTAGCCCAAAAAGGAACGGGCCATCACCTATGCCTCATGGGAGAAGGTTCCCTCGGAGTTGTCGATCATTGGCACTGCCACTTCATCGGCCCACTCCTGACTGATAGTCTACTTCTCCTGCTGCCTCCTTGTCCCACTCGCCTAGCAAGACAGAGCTCCGCTCACATCTTCGCCAAGCAAAATCGTTGCCCCCCTCTCTTATCCCTTCTATCAGCGGAGACCCCTGAGACCCCTCCCATCAAGGCTGCCCCTCCATGGCTGTTAAAGGGATAGACCAGACAGGAGCAACTCAAGACGTCCCGAAGACACTACCAACACATGCCCCATTCAACCAGGGATGGCAAGATCACTGATTACAAATTCCCAATAAGCAAAGTGAAGCTAATTAAACCTCTGCCGACAGACATCCTCAAAAGAAACAACAAATTGAAATAAATTAAACAAACTGAAACGGAAATGGCAGAAAACAAAAACAGCCAATCACAACTACCATTAAGGGTGTAGCCCTGACCGGTCAGCTAGCTCAAGTCTATCTCTGCTAATAGGTGCAAGCTTTGTTTTAATTCAAACACAAATTTTGCGAGCATAATATTTAGTAATAGAATTATTTACATTTTGATTTGAGTAATTACTATGTAAATAATTTTATCTTAATATTTTAATGTTTTCCGCTTGTCAAAATTATCTTAATTGTATTATAAAGCAATGAATTTGCAGTACTAAGCAAGAAAAAGTATGTAATAAAACAAACCTCTCAGCCTTCTTATTAATGTGAAACTCTTGGAACAATCGCCACCATCTTTAGAAGGCTGTGATTTCATCTGTTGCCCGTCAAACGTTAAAGTTTGTCAAGCTTTCGACGGACAGACGGATGGAAATATTGAAACTTTCTGATTGGTTGTAGGTCACGTGATTGATGGACGGATGGTCGACTGACAGGCGAGACGGATAATTGTTCCTCATTTTTAGGTCTCAAAAATTCTCAAATAATGTGCATCTTAAGAGCTAGAAAATACAATATATTTACCAAGGTATACAGTGCAATTTTAATCCATCCCATGTTTTTTGCATTGATTAGGTTAATTTGGTACAGTGTGCCGTGAACTATATTTTAGGACAAATAAACTGTTGCAGCCTTTTAAAATAAACCTATATTTCCTTAAAATAACTTACTACTTTGTAATTAAATAAGATTAAAGACAGTTTTAATGTATTTTTTGGGTTTAGGGGTCAGAATCGGCCAACTTCTCCTATAGCGAAGTTCGAATCCAAAACCGTGACATTTCATTGTAACGAGGCTCTACGTAGATGCATGAAAAATTCTGAAATAATGAAACTTACATTGGTGTGTATGTAGACATTTGTATGCTTGGTAATCTACCAGTAATGGTTTGACACCTTAGGCCTACATCATTTAACTAGGTTGCATTAATTTGATCAATTTTCATACATGAGCATGCTCAGAGGGGTTCGATTATTTGAATCACATGTCTTGTAAATGTAGGTTAAGGCAGTTTCTAAAAAGTGACTTAATGGATCATTCTCAGCCTGACATCCTTTAAAATATAATCAGAAGGTTACAGGTGTTTTGTGCTTGTGTTCAGTACCTACAAAGGATTCAGGTTGTGCCCATCACACTTTTGGGTCAAGAATATGGAGCTGGAGAATGTACAGAGAAGGGCAGCGAGGTGAGTGATGAATAAATGGAAAAGGCTGGTGAGGAGGAAAGATACTTTAGGCCTAAGGAATTGGGATGGAAACTATTGAGAGACAGAAGGAGAGGGGAAAGTCTGGTCAGGTTGTATAGGAAAATGAAGGGAGAAGGGGGTGGGAAAGTTTGGCCTGCAAATTAACTAAGGGAACTTTGAAAGGTAAAAGTAGCAACAGTAAGAAAATTCATAGGGTATGAAGGAGACCGGAGAGGGGTAGACAGTTGGTGCTGGTGAGGATGGTGAGGGAGTGGAAAGCATACTCTCAATTATGTAATTGTAAATCTCATATATGTTTTTTCTGAAAAATTAAGATACTACGCTTAATGCAACACCCTCTTAAATTTCACCATGGAAAATTATATAGCATAAAGGTTTAAACACACACTACAGTAAACCCTCCATCTAACAACACACGGAGCCAGGAAATTGTGTAGTTAGATCGCCAATGTCGTTAATCCCGAGGTAACTAAATTTGACCCCACCTTTTTCTTTTTTTTTTTTTTTTTTCCCCAAAATTTATGTTGAACAATTACCGACTTAAAAAAATTTTTCATTCAAATTATATTTTAGTACGATGAAAAGGTGTCGCCCAAATAAAATTATACCCCACAATCCTCCACCGTGACATGCGTGGCAGAGCGGCACGCTCGGTCTGGTTGTGTATGATGGGGGAGGGAAGTGGCCAGGCCGCTTGCCTTTGGGCAGCTCGTGCGCGCGTGATTCATCGTGCTTGTCTTGCGCAAAGCACATTCAGACTACAGCAGAACAACTCGTATTATTTACGTAAATGTATACGGCAATGATTTTAAAACCTTTCAGTAAAGTCATTGTGTTACATGAACGAGACAAAGGACTGTAAACTAAATGGATGTAACATTTACTTAACGATTTAACAATATTTGGGGAATGAGTCCACCAACACGATCACTCACCGCCATGTTGAGTTGTAGACTGTCCTCTTGTTGCTGGAACAGGGACACTAACCCAAGAGTTGGCAATGACAAGGTCGCCAACTCACACCAAAATGTACATTCAATATAGCAGCCTGAGAGCGGGAAATTCAAACTGGGCATGTGTGTCCAGGTAACACTAATCACAATCTTGCACGACACAATCTTCACACATTTATGAAATACATATATACAAAATGTACAATTCTGAAACACCCCCACCACCTTGAAATAACTATTTCAACTTTTCGGCTGGCAATGGGCAGAGCTTCACTGCAGAGCGTTTTAACAATCCCGAGGCAGTGCACACTGTGGCAACACGAGATATCCCATCCTTGCCTGGGTGGAGCTCTACAATACGGCCCAATTGCCACTGCAGAGGCGGCAGTCGGTCATCCTTTACATGGACCATCTGGTTGGGAGCAAGGCTCGTCTTCATCCCATGGCATTTTGGACGCTGTTGCATAGTGTGCAAATACTCCTTACTCCAACACAGCCAAAAACTCTGGTGAATTTGTTCCACAAGTTGCCACTGCTGGAGTTTGTTCACGGGCAGGTCTCGCAGGTCTCGTTCGGGGACAGCAACCAACGGTTCAAAGGTCAAGAAATGTCCTGGTGTTAGGGCACTCAAGTCATTGGGGTCGGGACTCTATGGGCACAGAAGCCTAGAATTCAGTACAGCCTCTACCTGGACCAAAACTGTGTACAACTCCTCAAATGTTAAGATTTGATCCCCAATGACCTTGAGTAAATGAACTTTTACAGACCTCACGCCTGCTTCCCAGAGGCCTCCAAAATGTGGTGAGGCAGGTGGGATGAAATGCCACGTTACGCCTAGAGAGGAGAACATATCAGCGACACAGGTTTGATGGGCAGCAGAGGAGATTAGTTCGTGCAGCTCTTTGAGATGATTGTGGGCCTCCACAAAATTGGTCCCGCAATCGCTATAGATGTCGGATGTTCTGCCTCTACGCCCCACAAAGCGCTTGGAAGCTGCCAGGAAAGCTGCGGTCGATAAATCTAATGCCAATTCCAAGTGCAGTGCCTTTGTAGCACAGCAGACAAGCAAACAAAGGTAAGCCATCTGACATGGAGCCTTGCGCAGATGACTTGACTTGATCACAAATGGGCCTGCATAATCAACCCCTACCTTTACGAATGGCTTGGCTTCCTGTACTCTCATAGCCGGTAAGGGAGCCCATCATAGGCTGACAGGGTGAAGGCCTGGCACGAAAACACCGCACACAATGACGCAAGCAATTTGAGATGGCACGTCGATCCGTCAAAATCCAATATTGTTCGCGTAGTATGCCTTGCAATGCCTGTACTCCAGGATGATGATTCTGCTCGTGGTGATGCCAAATGATCAAGTTGGTAAACCAATGTGCCTTAGGGAGCAGTACCGGATGTTAGTGATGAAACGGAAGGTTGGACTGTTGTAGCCTACCACCAACTCTGATCAACCCCTCTTTATCCAAAAAGGGAGCTATTCTACAGAGCTGTTGCGATGTGCCTTGACCCTTCTGTAGTGCTGATAAGTCATCTCTGAAATGATAGTTCCTGGACATGATGAAGACATAACTGCAATGACTTAGCAAGTTCTGCTGGGCTTAGATCTCCTTTCAGCCGTACGGATACCCCAACCCGAGTATTGTGACTGAAGCGACACACATAGGCAATAACACAGAGAAGCTTGGTAAGATGACTGAAGCGAGCTGTTAGCGTGGCCAACTCATCAGTCTTAACAACAACTAACGTATGCAATGTTTCTTCTTGCTGTGCAGCCTGATGAACGATGTCACTCATGGGTAGACTAGACGGCCACTGCTCCATTGAATCCTTCAACCAGGATGGACCTGACCACCACAAGGGGTGCCCTACGAGTTGAACTGGCAACAAACCTCGAGAAGCACAGTCGGCTGGGTTGTCCTCTGACCTAACATGCCTCCACCAATCTGAAGAAGTAAGAGACTGGATCTCACTGACCCGATTGGCCACAAAGGTTTTCAATTCGTGTGGAGATGTCTTGAACCAAGCCAATACCACTTGTGAGTCTGTCCAGGCAAATGTTACTGAAAAAGGAATGTTAGCATAGAGCTCAAGAATATGATGTAGAAGGTGGGCCGGTAGCAATGCCCCACAAAGCTCCAAACGTGGCAGGGACACGACTTTAACAGGGGCAACCTTGGATTTGGCTGCGATAAAATACGTAAGGACTTCACTTCCAGGACCAGATATGTGTAAATAGACTGCTGCAGCATACCCTATCTCCGAACTATCACAAAAGGCATGCAATTGGTATGAACAGCCAGTCTTTCCTTTAACCAGTCTCGGAACAGCAAGCGATGACAAAAGTGGGAGCTCCTCATTGAAACGACTCCACCGCTGAACAATCTCTGGTGATGGCACATCGTCCCAGCCCAACTGGCTTAACCACAAAGCTTGTATGAGATGCTTGACAAACAGAACAACTGGGGCCAACCAACCAACCGGATAAAAAAATCCGAGCAACAGCAGAGAGGATATTTCGTTTGGTGGCAACAGCTGAACTGCTTTGGGTTCTGTAGGAGAAGTTGTCTGTGGCAGGATTCCACACCAATCCCAGAACTTTCACCACCTGATCTTCCTGAAGATCCAAACACCTAGAGTGAGGGAAGTCCACATCTTCAGTAGGCAGCCAATCGAGCAATGCTGGGTGGTTACTCACAAACTTCCGTAACTTGAAACCCCTTCTAGCAAGTAATGCAATCAATTCCCATTGCAGTTCACAAGCAGACTCGACCGAGTGCGATCCCGTGACTATATCGTCCACATACGTGTCGGACTTTACAACTGCTGATGCCACTGGAAAACTCTCCTGCTCATCATTGGCAAGCTGCTGTAGGGTGTGGAGAGCGAGGAATGCTGCTGAGGCAACTCCATGCGTCACAGTTTTCAAACAGAAGTCCTGAATGGGGTCCTTCTCACCAAAACGCCTCACTATCCTTTGAAAATTCCAATGTTGTGGATCAATTTGGATCTGGCGATACATCTGTTGTATGTCCGCAGTGAAGACTTCTTAGTGAATTTTGAAAGACAACAACATACTTACAATGTCCCGTTGGAGCTTAGGTCCTGTCAATAGTGTGTCATTAAGTGACTTTCCCAGTGACCCTTTAGCAGAAGCATCAAACACTACCCTGAGTTTGGTTGTGGTGCTCTCAGGTTTAATCACACAGTGGTGAGAGAGATAGTAGACAGGTGACGTAGTTGCAATTTGTGCTCCCGCAATTCTCACCATGTGCCCACTGTCCAAATAATCTTTCATAAAATCTGAGTACGACTGTTGTAGCTGGGGATCCTTCCTTAACTGTTTCTCAACACGCAGCAGATGGCTGACCGCTTGAGGTCTGGTCAAGCCAAATGTAGGTGGCGCTGTTTGAAATGGTAGCAACACAGAATATCTGCCCTCCCTATCCCTGGAGTGTGTCTCGATGAAGTGTTTTTCATACTGAATGTCATCAGAAGACTAGTGGACAATGTGTGGGTACTCTTCGATCTCCCAAAACTGCCTCATAGTCTCTGGCAATGATGGCACAGTCAGAAGTGAAACACACAATGATGCAACCTGTGAAGAACAAAGTTGCTCGACACGTCCCAGTAGGATCCAACCTAGCACAGAATCAAATGCTGTAGGAGAGCCATCCAGTTTGCCTCCCGTTAACAGCTGTGGGTGTCAAACGTCGGGTCGGCCAAACTAAGGTGTGAAATCTTCTTGCGCACATCTGGTGGGAGTCGTACTCTGGGCTAGTGGTGTGTGATCTTGGGAAAAACAAAGACCTCAACAGCGAAATGCATGTTCTTATCACGAGGTGCAACAACAATTGAAGAACGGAACTTGGCAACATTGACTGTAGTGTTCAAAAGCCCATGCACCACCAAATCAGACCTCTTGCGAGGAAGCCCCAACCTTTGCAGACAGCTCTCCGTAATAAAGCTAGCCTGACTAGCCGAGTCCAGCAAGGCACGGGCACTAACACGAGCTCCAGCTGAATTCAAAACATTTACCTGAGCCGTGGATAATAACACAGTCGACAATGAGCTTGCCACAGGAGTCACCGCAGTCAGACCTGAGTCTTGCTCGACATCCTGGTGTGGTGAATTGGGTTTCGAGGGTGGGTCAGACTTCTGAGAATCAACAACCTTCTCAAAATGCAACAATGTGTGGTGTTTTGCTCGGCATTGATGACACGAAGACTTGGAGGGACAATGTTTAGCAATATGCGAGTGAGATAAACAGTTAAGACACAGCTTATGTTCCTTAACCAAAGTAAACCGGTTTGATGGAGAACGAGCCAGAAATTCTACACATTTATACAGTGCATGAGGACCTTGGCACAAAGGACACACAGATTGGGATGTTACTAAACATTTCGATGTCTGCTCGTGAGATTGCCACCTAGACAAAGTCTTGAACTTAGGTTTGGCCCCAGAACCACTAAAACCTTTGATCCTTGTTGCACCTACTGACTCAGCAGCTGCACAGTGTTTACCCAGAAATGCCACAAACTCATCAAGTGTTGGGAGTTCATCAGTAAGTGGTAGCTCCCATTTAATCCGCAAACTAGTGTCAAGACTTGCACACAATAGGCAACAAAATTAGATTCCACTGGTCAACTGGGACCTCAAGAGCCTTTAGGGCAGCAACATTCTCTCAGATCACGGACAGCAACTGTCGCAACGATTTGGGACAGTCAATGGTGGCAGATGGTGCCTGAAAAAGTGCATCAACATGCATACCCACAATGAGGCGTTTGTTCTCGTATCGAGCTATCAATAGATCCCATGCCACATCAAAATTCGACTCAGACATGGGCAGAGTCTGTACCAAACCCAACGCCTCACCTCGAAGAGACGTCTTTAGATATGCAAGCCGCTCTACTGGTCAAATATCCCTGTTGTTCTTGATCAAGGTTGAGAACAAGTTTGAGAAGTTAGTCCACTGTTTTGGATCACCATCAAATATTGGACGTGTGATCTTTGGCAGAGCGACACGAGATCTAGTTTGCATGTTTGCACTTGCTGAACATTCGTTAACCTTCTCCTCAGTAACAGAATCTACTATGGCCATAATAGCGAAGAACTTCTCCTCAAAATCAGCCATGCGTGTTGCATGTTCATCAAAATCGAAATCGGCTGCAGCTGCTGCCTCAATTGCCACATAATCAGCGTCAAAAATAAATGGTCACGCAAGGTAGAAATATCCCTCACCGTGGCCAAAAACAAGGGTTTTTTTTTTAAACGTCTACAAGAACCTCTTGAGCCAAGTCGTAGGCACATTTGATACGGGATTCAGTTAAGCGAAAGCGAACTTGCGCTGAACGGAAACGAGCGTTGGCCATAGCAACGTAAAAAATGCTGTAGAACACTTGTGAAAAACCTTAAGTTATTCAAGTCAACAAAATTCAACAAACTCGAAACTGGCAATATGAGAAGAACAACTACGTGCCTTCTACTCACATAACCTCAAACACCACAACAGAACCAACAAGCCCTGTTCAACGAAACACAACAAAATTCCAACAATGAATTTAGAACACTTCCCTTAGCAATGCAGGTGTTGAAGCACAGGCATGTGACGATATCTGCAGCGACCATTCCTGCTTCATTCTTCACGTGGGCGGGAAACAATACGTGATGCGCGCCCAACGCTGAGTACACGCCTCGCAAGATACGTAATGTCAAGCACGGATAGACAAACTACACAAAATCAACGCACAAGTCCAAAGAGCAAAATATCACTTGGTGTGAATCAACGACAAAATGCAGTGCACAGAGCGCGCCGACTGCTGAACGAACAAAATTCACACCGCATGGCACGATGCACGTTTTCGTCCCAACGAAGACAAATACGAAAAATTCCAGAAAGATCCAGCCCCGGAGGACCAAAAAACTGTTACATGAACGAGACAAAGGACTGTAAACTAAATGAATGTAACATTTACTTAACGATTTAACAATATTTGGCGAACGAGTCCACTGATACGATCACTCACCGCCATGTTGAGTTGTAGACTGTCTTCTTGTTGCTGGAACAGGGACACAAACCTAAGAGTTGGCAATGACAAGGTCGCCAACTCACACCAAAATGTACATCCAATATAGCAGCCACATTTATGAAATACGTGTATACAAAATGTACAGGTCCGAAACACGTTGAGTCTTTTTTTACTGCCCAAGAACTGTTACAGCCTGTCGTCATTATAAGCAGTTACGCGATACTAATAAAAGTGTGTATTAAAGAACAAACATTTTAAAAGATGTCTGTATTTTTTAAAACTCTGAACGCTTATCATGAACGCGAATTTAGAGCCTAAACATGTGACTCTGCTTTGTGGCGAGACAGGATTCTAGTTGCACATGACTACCAGACAATCGGTATTTGATGCGCGCGCAAGCACAATCTGGTTTTGTTCTAAGTGCAGGGGGGGAGTGAATGTTTATTGGCTGGCGTGGACAGTCAGGAGGGATTTATCTATGTTTAGCGGCGTGTTTCTTACAGCACAGCACTCACAAAGGATATTGCAACACAGGCAATTTTCTTTACATTTTTGGTGGTGGCGGATTGCTTGTCCAGAATGTTTAATCCTGAAGAGTTCGAGGATGTTAAGGATGATTCAGGTGACACGTTGGGATTATTTTGGGCTACGCCCAGCGTTTATCAAGACATGATAAAAGCTCAAGGCGCCGATGCCGAGTGTGACGAAATAAAACAGGCTGTGTTTAGAGGCGAGAATGTACCGTTCATTCTTGAAAGAGGGGTATTATATTTTTCTGGCAAAACGGCCACTCTTAAACGGTTATTTGTCCCTAAGGTGTTTCGTGAAGCAGTTTTGGAATATTTTCATTCCTCTACCTTTGGGGCGCACATGGGTATTCAAAGAACCTATGATCGGATAAAGGCACACTTGTACTGGCCCAGTGCCCTAGAAGATGTGAAACGGTATGTACGGGAATGTTTGGATTGTAATAAATGTAAACCTTCTCGTAATAGCAAAATAGGGTTGTACTCGGTGGATCTGGTGTCATGCACCTGGGAAATGTTGCATGTGGATGTGTTTGGCCCATTAATCAGATCGAGGAAAGGGAATGTATAGTCTTGGTGGTCGTCGATGTATTCTCTAAATTCACCTTTTTCTTTTACGGAATGTGAAGACTATCGGGATAGTGAAAGTTATGGAGGAACGGGTCTTCGGCATTTTTGGACCCCCGGTACAATTGGCCTCGGATAACGCCTCCTATTTTGGATCCTACATTTTTTAGGACATGTGTTATCGCTGGGCGATTGAATACATCACCTCGAGTCCTTATTTCCCCAAAGGCAATATTACCGAAAGGATGAATCGTAATTTGAAGATTTCTTTGGCGTCCTTTTATCAGGAAAATCAGGCACAATGGGACAAGGACCTGAATGTCGTCAATTTAGGGTTTAACTCGGCTACGCACTCGGCCACCGGCGAATCCCCATTTAAAATCATGTATAGGAGGGAAGCGTTACATCCCTTGTTAAATGTTTGGGGTGTTCCTGGGTTGTGTGAAGAGTTGAGTGAGAAGACCGGAGAGGACATGTTGAAAAGGGTAGTCACCAGGCTTAATAAAGTAAGAAACACTTACCAGAAAAATATTAATGCAGGCAGAGTATCATCGCCCTTTTTGATGGGGGACTTAGTCATGTGTAAAAGCTTTAAACTCCCTTCTAAGTCAAGGCAATTGGGTAGTAAGCTGCTACCGTATTATGAAGGACCCTTTCGAGTGGTTAAAATTTTGGGACCCAACACTGTGTTGCTGGGATCCGTCAAATCAGGGAAACATGTGAGGAAAGCGCACGTCTCTCATTTAAAGTGTTATACTGGGGATGCATCCATTCTGACTTGTGCGAGCTGTAGAGAGTGGGGCTGCCCCGGCCAGCAGGATTACCCCGGATCGGACTGAATTAGGGGGGAGGGGGTTTTGTGCCCTTAATGCCCGTTGATGGCTGTGCGCCGACGCCTTCGTGCTCCCCTTGTCCCACTTGACTGCGTGGTATCGGCTCCCGCCTTCCCCTCCACTCAACCTAGAACTGATGTCTATTGAGTGAAGAGGTGAGGGGAACGGCGGGCGGGTCGACGACGGGACCGGAGCTGGGAGAGTTTTTGGTCATCAGGAAACCGAGGCAGGAGCGGGCTGGTCGCTGCTCGGCCGGATGTGTTAATGCGCAAAGACTTCCACGAAGATTAAGTTGTTCTATACTGGACTGTGACGTTTTCTGGTAGGCATGCATACTGGAATTGCAGAGACGTATAAGGCCGGTATTTCACCGAACTTTTCGGTGATCATTTTCCTTCAAGAAGCAAGGTAAGAAGAGTAGATACTTTAGCAGTGCGGCGGAATTAGATACTTTACGGCGATGGATTCTCCTCTCGGAAGTTTGGCAGACGCCTAAGAATTATTTGTTGGAAGCATTAAACCTACGGCATTTTCGTCCGGAGGCCTCCTAAGCATTAAGTATTTGAACTTTTCTGGACAGTGAACTTGTCGGTCTTCCGTCGGGCTTTCGGGGTAGTCCTGCTCTACTTTTCGTATTGTGTTGAGTTTGTAGGATTAAGGCGTTTAGACATTTGAACTATTTGCATCAGTACCCAGTTGGTACCGTCAAATTACCGTCAAATGGACGATGATGGACATTTAGTTGATTAGTGGATTATTGTATGAAATTGACAGGGTTTATTGTGAGTTGTAGGAAAGGGATATTAGGATATTTGTGTAACTTCTTGTGTCTGTATCTTTGATCCTATGTATATTTGTGATTTTTGGAGATTCGGGTTATTGGTATTAAATTATTGAGCATATTAGCATACAACTCGGATATTGTTTATTTGCGTACTGTTTCAAAATTATATTTCGTAATTATTTTAATGTACCGTAACACTTGAATGGGAATAACTAATTATTGTTTGTTATGTTGCCTATTTATTCTATGGCTTAATTAAGGTTACTATGCTGGGTTTCGAATTTCCCGAATGCATATGCTACGAAGAAGTTGTTACAGGAACGTTAGAATTCATGTTCGTTAAACCAAATGAATAAATTTGTCTTATTGCTCCCTCTTAGACCTCTTGACATTTGTCGCTAAGTAAAACGGAAGGTGTATGAGTGTTCCAATTAAATGAGGCATAAATTCCTTAAATTAAGGCTGCCGTCTATCCTCCGAAAAACAAGAGTAGTTGTATTTTGTCGGTTCTACCACAAGCACAATTTTTGAGACACCAAAATTAGAACAAATTTTTGTGGGTTTTTTAATATATTCCGAAAGAAAAAATATGGATATATTTTAGATTCAAACAGAAAATGTGAAAACAGTTAGAGTTTTAATTAATATTTTTCCCCCCCTTTTTTTTTCTTTCTAAAAAATTTTCTTAAAAAAACATAAGGTATTATTAACAACAATATTTAACTTCTTTTATATCTTTATTTAATTATTGTTAATGTTTTTCATACTTCATTTGCAACATTTTTTTCACATAAAGAACATGGTATTTTTTCTAATATTTCAGCATTAAAAAATTTTTACAATCATAGCGAGATTAACTAATGACATATTTCATATTTGTACATTTGTCAAACTCGGAGTGACTTAACAGAACAGGCTCGCTTGCATCTAGAATACTTTCTAGTAATAATTTTTGGTAACTCAATTACTGGATTATGTAATCTTATTTTGTAAATGTTTTTCATCCATGCCTTTGACGTCTTTCGAAACGATCCTGAGATATTTGCACTGATTAGAGCAATTTCATCCGCAGGTGCAACATTTGCATTGAACGTCAAGGTCGTCACATTGAAAACTTTTTGTGAAACATTTGACATGAGATCACTCCAAATATTGTTGTTTTGTTTGTTCTGCACTAGTTACAAGCTCTACGTTACGAAACCTTTGTCTGCAGTATTTTGTTTATTACTGTGCAACTGTAATGTTTCTTTATGTTCACTACTGTGAAACTGTTATTTTTCTTTACTGTCATAAGCTTCGGTGCGAAACTTCTTTCTTGAAACACCTTGTTCGTAAACACAAACAATTGTTGCTCGTGTAGCTATGTTAGTTTTTGAAACGAGTTATTTTGGTGGAAAGTGTATTGTTTGACTTGGCTGTGAATGTGTTAGTAACATACCACCAAACGTGTTACGT
>PNEQ01133139.1:0-28037 GCA_003012365.1 Medauroidea extradentata | reverse complement strand
ATAATTTTTATCAAACTCGGAGTTGTTTTGTAAGAATTTTGCCTAAATGCTTTGAGGCCGAGCCCATCGGGTTTTCTTTTTTTATATTTGTGCACAATGAAGTGATCAAGTGTGCTGAAAATGTGCGGCATGTTTAACAGTGAATAAATCACCATTTTAAGCACCAGCTGAATCAAGTCATTTGATATTTTTTTTTTTTAACTGGTTTAACAGTCAGTTTTTCTTTTGAACCCACGCCTAACCTGAGGTAAGAGATGCTCTACGACTGACCACTGACCGAAGGGAGGATTTGGTGCCCAGGCTGGGCGCTTTCACTGGAGGCGGAAAGACGACCATCACAGTATACTTAGTCAAGAGTTTATTTTTAACCAAAAAACAAATAAATCACCAATTTGAAAAACGAAAATGACAAAAATATATAACCACAATTTCCCACCTCTACTTATATCTGTGGTTTTGCTGTTGCTGGAATAGCTGGTGAGAAATAAAATTAAATGGCTACCTACTGTTGAAACTGCAACCTGCCACTAAGGTTATATCACATTGGCAACAATCATTGAACAGTACCCACCTTTGTCAGGAAGCACCTGAGCTAGAGTGTAAGAGTCTGGGTTCCCTTCAAGTCCCAATTTCAGCATCGCATTCCGTATAACCTGCGGTGTCCTCTCGTTGTTGCTCAGCATTATGCTTTTGTACAGAACTATACCTGAAAATAGAGACCAGCTATTAAAGTGTAAAATGTATAGAATGTGTTTTCTCTCTGAAACAAATAAAAAACAGCACACTGTAGTCATTTTTATGGTGGTTATATTATTACCAATATTATTTAGCAACTCTATTTGTAGTGATTTCTGTGACACAAAACAAAATAATTCTGTCAATGTTTAGCTTCATGATCTTACTGCTGGTGAACATGAAGTGAGATACAGAGAAGTGGCAGAATAAGAGAGTGGGGGAAACAGGAGTACCACGGGAGAATTCGCCAGCAGCACCTGCCAAGTTTCTCGCATGTGAAAATTGGAAGTGACCCAATCTTGAAAATTGAACCTGGATCGACATGTACACCTCATGTAAAAGAAAATTTCTAAGCTATGCCTGTCATAGCTATGAATTGCTAGGCTATAGCTCATCTTACGTGGCCACAATGGAGAAGGGTTCAAAAGTTATCCACTGTGCAATTCCAGTGGGTCAGAAAAGTGATAAGAAGATGGCTTGCAACAAAATTTCTCATGAGGAGGCCTTCATCAAGAACCACCGTTAACTTAGCAACATGGAAACTTTGCACCACAGACTCAGGAAAGCAGTTAAAAGTACCTGCAACATGCGACCACAATTTTTTTAACTTCAAATGTCTTGTTAAAACTATACAGAATGAGGCAACATAGACAGTGCCATGACATCAGCAGGTAGAAGTGTAAATTTGCAGTTTGCTACTGGCCGGAAGCATTATTTGCGTTATAATGTACTGCAGTTATTTCCAATCATACATGTATGTTGTTTAGTGCTGATGTGAAACAATACAATGGCAAATTCTGTACATGAATTACTTTTTAACATCAAAAAGTTGAATAAATATCGCAGAAAAATGGTAAGATACAAATGTTTCTGTAATATAGGTACACACTATAATCTTTTGACTAGAAGAAAATAATAAGAAAATTATACTGCCCAAATCAACCAATGTATTTCACCTCTACTAAATTTTATGCCATACTTAGGCTATTCTTAAAGAAAAAAATATATTTATAGAGGAAAAAATACAAACACTGTACTGAAATGAGGTCACTCATTTTATTGAAAATGCAATACGGAGTATAAATAACTGGTATTTTTATTTTGCAGTTTTAAGTAATATTTGAAGTGATATACAGTATGTGCAAATTGTAATAAGAGTAGGAAGCAGCAAAAGGCATGTAAAGGTGCAAAAACCATACATAACAATTTTTTAACACAAATTCCTTTGCTGACTGACCATGACATGCTTACAACAGACAAAAAACTCACTTTTACAAACCTGTTACTATTTCAAGTTATTATTTTACAGTGCAATAGTAATAGCAACACATTCCACTGTTATGTTTCAGTATCTATTGTACAAGATTCTTTTGATTACTCAGATGTAATAATATTAAACAGTATAAAATACGTCCCCTACAAAAATATGGACATATTGCTTTCCATGTTGCACACAAATAATTCAATCACAAATAACTAAATCTGTTATAAAATATTTAGATGTTAAAACCTAGTTTCACATGTACAGCTAAACAGCGTAAAATTCAATATTATGCAATATCATAGTATAAAAAGTTATCTTGTTCCAATGATTTATAGTTTATAAACAGACCCCTTTCAAGAACAATAAGGTTAGAGTAATATTATAAATAAAACAATTATCACGTAAGAAAAACATAATAAAATATTTGTCGTCATTGTCGCCACCGCCACCATCATTATTGTCATCATCACTGCCATTATTATTACGTGTTGTCATCGTCGTGGTTGTTATTATTGTAAAAACCTGGAATGTAATAAATACGACCTTTCAGAGTATAGTAGTGACATACCGTCAGTCTCTACGGAGCTGGTCTCCAAAGTCACACGGATAATGTAAAAGTCATGTGACTTTTGTTGTGCAGGGCTCATGGCCTGGGACGATGCCTGTGATTTACTGCACGTGCTGTTGCTGTGGTTCCCTGCTGATGTGTTGGTGTTACCGCTGCTCATCGACACATCTAGGGACGGCAATGAGGAAGTGCTCGACGAAGAGGACATCTGAGAAGGTGATGCCTAGGGGCACATACATAAAAAAGTCTTAAAATTAAGATACAGTCATGAAGGAACTACTATAGTCGCATTAAATACAAAAGTATGTATTTAATTTTTGTAGCACTGTACTTAGCTGCTATGAAGTACAGTATGTACCATCGACTATTACATTATTACATATCTGATCTAAGCTTGTGTCATCAGTCACATCAGAGAGGTAAACAACTGTACCTGTACAGCAGTTAGTTAATTTTTTTTTTTATCTGCATGATGCACTTTAAGCAATGCCAAAGCACTTTTTTTCCATCCTGAGTTTTCTGAAAATATAGTAGTCATCCACTCTCTCCGTAATCACTTGCTGCCACTGTGTTGTACTGAATCATTGCAATCTCACTCGTCACGTGTCTTTTTGGTACATCCTTATGTTAAAATGCAGATTCAGCTGCCACTGTACACATTATTTATTTTTGTGATTGTATTCTTAAACACAGTATGCATGTGTGTAACATGGAGTCTGTTCGGCTGATTAAAATTTTTGAGCTTGTCTCTGCCCATACCAGCTTAACAATTCGCGAAGCACAAGTCCCAACACAATGTAACAGCGTAGACAACACTCAAGTGCAACATCAAACACCAATGTTTGTTAAGAAAGCAGCAGTCATATTACGTGAGGTGGAGAAAGGTTAAAAAAATTGTGAAATAACAAAAGACTAGGAATTCCCCCAACAAACTGACATTGTACCTCAAAAATAAGGATACGATTTTTGCCAGAGTAAATAACAATGATAAAAGTAAAAAATGGGCAAAAAGGTAAGACAATCCAGATATTGAGTGTTTTTAAATGGTTAAAGCAGGAAGGTGACAAAAAAATTACTATCGGTGGGCCTTTTAACAATTCTAAAGCATAGGAATTATCTCGCAACATGGTGAAAAACCACTTAAAGGCCAGCACTGGTTGGATGGATGCTGAAGGGGTTGACCAGCAAGCAGTTGGATTGTGAAACAAATTTGGTTGATATTATTTAAGACAGTAACTGGAAAGATATTTTTTAATGTTGCAGTAAAAAGAAATTAAGCAAAGAGTAATCACACGTTTTATGGATAGCTCTAAAAAGCTTCCAGTGCAAATGATCAGCTAGTCAGCCAATTCTTGTGTTAAAATTGTTATATCAAAGGCAGTAGAATATGAATACCACAAGAAAGCTTCGATCACAAGGGAACTCTATATAAAGTGGCTTTTCAAATTTACAAACAAAACAGCAACACTGTATTGCTTATTTAGCACTGAAAAGGCCACAAGAGGGTTTATCATGCACCTCTGCTTATATTTAGAGATGCAGTAATTAATTTTCATGTTTTCTGTTATAAAAAAAAATCATTTATGTGAATTGGGAGGAAGGGGGGGTTGTGAAGTGTGTCAGCATCTGATGACTATGTTAAAATTTAATTTTTTTTTTCCTTTACTTCTCTGTTGGTCATACAGTATTGCAACCAGAGTCAAAGTAACCTGTTCCACCCAAACTGACCTAAACAAGCAGTGTGAACTCATAGTTAAAGCATTCCTTGACAGGGGTTAGTCCAAACCACTAGAACATTAGTTAAGATGTTGAGAACTGGCACATCAATATATCACCAAATCCAGACAGCCACCTGGGCTCAGTAAAAGATAAACGCACTGCATATTTTCAAATTTCTTCTGCACCCTATACCTATACGTCCTCTGGCTGCTAGATGCACTGATTAACCACCGCTAGACTTCAGTGTGAAAAGTTGTGATTGTGCTTCTGCATGAATAAATGTGTGTGGCCTGCTTTGTGTACGAGTTACTGTCCATAACTGCTAAAGATGCAGCATCCCAAAACTGTACTGATGCAATGATATTGTTGCCACTTTGTAATGCAAGTGCAGGATTAGAATGCTGGTGGAACTTCAAATAGCATGTTTATGATCCTAATTCTAGGAAATTGCTCACCTGAATAAATGAGACAATTTTTATGAATTTCTAAATATCATTATTTTAAATAACATGGTTTTGTATCAGAACAATAACCTGTCACCACAAAGCCTGAATTTTGAATAGTCAATCTCAAAAATTTCCTTAAAAAAATACAAAACCGAATTACAGTTCACAGTAGATATATTATACAAAAATCCCATAGCTACACAGCAACACCTTGTGAATGAAATAGTGAGCAACTGACCTTTCTATCTAAGGAGTTGTGCCTTGACGACGGGTGAGACTCCAGATCACAGAAGAACATGCTACCCGAGCTGCTAGATGTGCTTGCTATGGAGTCATTTTTACGATGCCCAAGGCTGGAAGAATAATACACTACAGTCAACATTATGCAATTAACTTAATACATCAGTACATCTACACCACCACACAATTTCAGAATAGAAATGTCACACATTGCTTAAAACTACTATAACCTGATCAAATACACTGTAACTGTAACAGACAAATACCAGACAGCTTGAACAAGTATGCTAGAACACAGATTTTTTTTTTTTCATCACAAGCCCAAAGATAAAAGCACACTTGATTTTATTAGTTTAAGATTAATGCTACCAACACAACAATTTGAAGGAAAAATTTATTTTCTCCACTAAGTACTAGTTTTTGTTTCCACAACAGAAAAAAAATCACTCAAACCAAAACCATAGTACACTAAACATTTACACAAAAGACAATTTATATTACCAGAAATGTAACAGCATTAATTTATTCAACAGTTTCACCCCTTTCCACAAGGAAATTTTTCGCAAAAGTTGCATTGTTAATAGCTGTCCAGTATTGATCTCTATTGTATTTGATCTGATAACCTGATCTACCTATGTTAAAACTAATGTTGTAACGGTAACAGCAAAAATTTTTTTACAATTTGTGTTGCATAGATTAGTGACTATATGCAGAGTCATGTAAAATATAAAAAATTCCCTGTTCAGTATGAACTGGTAATTCAGAAAATACCCAAACACATATTGGCATGTTTTATTACAATGTTACATAATCATAATAGGTCTGTCAAAAGACATATTTATGTACGTTTTTATTTTTTCCTAACTGTATCATAAATCATAATTTGAGAAATCTCAACATAAGACAGTACTTCAGTACAGGCTACCTTCTAATTTCCCGAAAACGTAACAAGAAATCTTGGTGCCTTCTTTTCTTAGTATGCCTAATGGTGGCCCTTCTAGCCTATCCTTTGATCTGGTATTATTAATTAATTACAGTAACTTATGTAAATATTTCACAGTTTGCTTACATAATATATGGTAAGAAAAGACAGCCAGGTTACTAATTAAATTTATATTTTTCAAAAGATATTAAACACAAGTAGGCCTACGAAAAGGACAGTACTAGCACACAGAAAACACACTTATGGAGCATCATAAAATATAAAAAAATATGAAAATAAATATTGTATGAGGAGGATACCTGAGATCCAGATATCACACCCCGAATGCAGATTTCATAAAATACATATGATTTTTGACATCTGTTACACAACCAGAGCGGTTAGGACCACACATAATTTCAACAATGTGGGTGAATTAAGATGTTGTGCTCTAATACCTTAATATACAGTATCACCAAATCCAGATAACCATTTGTCCTCAACATAAGGCACACTCTCTGCTAACTTCCAAACTTCCCGCTGCACCCTAGTATGCCATCTGGCCAATAGATATATCAGCATAACCACCATTGGACAATAGACTTCAGAATGCCTACATTAACCCACTGATGAAGTTGGCTTGGTCAGCAAAATGTCGTGATCGCACTTCCGCAAAAAAAAAAGTATGCGTCCCTCTATGTGGGTGTGTATTCTTCCTAAGAGCACCTTCCAGTAAGTACTTGTGGTTCAAAATTTTATAAACATACAGTATTTGTTTCCTTACTGAAGTTATTCATGTTTATTGCTGAATGCTCGCAGTCTCTTATTACCAATATCTGACAACAAAGTGTACTAACAAAACAGAATAAACAGGAAAGGCCATTTAAAACTTACAACATTATATTTACACATCAAGGACCTAAATTAGTACAAGTTTTGTTTGAGTGACTGCCTGCTGTGCTACTGTACTTCCACATATGGTATGCAAAAGTAAAAATTCTGAGAACTCAAGACATTCATACAATGTCCTGTCATTCAGTACTCATGATAAATACTATATTACAGTACAGTATATAAAACTAGTCAGCTAAGCAAATCAAGATAAGTCACTGTTTCTGTCTACATATAATAAACTAGCCGGCCGGCTGCTGCGTTGCCCGCGTGACATTATGTAATGTAAACAGTAACTCTGGATAAAATATGTGATGAAGGCATTTAACAGCTAGCGTACTCAATAACAGTGAACTATAATTAACTGTCTTAGCTCAGTGTAAAGAGCGCACACAATATGCTCGTATGATATAGTGATTCCCATCGCAAAGTCTTGCACAGGATACGAACCCGTAACCCCACCCCTTCCACACCACAAACTTCATACAATACCTGAGTGACTGTTAAAGGCAGGCCGTGAAAATTTTTTCGTATGTAGTGGCTACAGTCCAAAGAGGTTTTATTTATGAGTAGGTTGGCAAAAAGAAACTACTGTAGAATTATTTCTCCATTATCATTCTCTTTTTTCAGGAGAATATAACATTTTACTGCTTTTCACCTAATTCATTTTTGAATTTCATAAAAACCTGAATTTGATTTGTAGATATTTACATAAGCTTCATTCTATTCAAAAAATCATCTCGATATCTCAACGGGTATAAGCAGTACAGATGATTATTTGAAATCATATTTTATTTCTTTAACAGCTTTCAAGGACGAATTTTGAAAAATTGTAAAAATACTTTTTAGATATTTACTTAGGCATCATTTTAAAGAAAAAATCAAATCACTACCTGAAATGGTTTAGGAGAAATCACGGATTAATGAAAAAATACGGCTTTTCACCCCTTAATTTTCAAATTTTGCAAAATCAAAAAATTTGCGAATATGCATTTCTTTGGGCAATATTACGAAGTTAAAAAATTTATGATAGCATTCCCAATTAATGAGATATCAAGGATTCTTTTAAAACACATTTAACCCCTTAACACCCCTTAATTATCGAATTTCGAAAAATCCTTTCTTAGTGGGTGCCTACGGGGCAAGTAGAAGCTTCCCTCAAAATTTCATGGTTCTAGGTCCAGCGGTTTGGGCTGTGCGTTGATGAGTGAGTGAGTGTGTCAGGACATTCAATTTTATATATTAAGATTAGGACATGCAACCCTACTGCACAAAATGAATCACTACTGTACTATGGCCAACATTGAAATCAAAAGATAATGCTTGCCTGCCCACATTCTCAATATGCTAACAAGATGACAGAAAAAAAAATTTAAACCACAATAGACTGGCAACGTTTCATACTGTGGAAGACCACTATTAAAATAATATACTATATAGGTACCTTTCCATATTTGAAATTGATGTCCCACACAAACTCTAATACAAACTTTATAAAAAATAAATAGTGAAATTAATTCTGGCTGTATGTTATTTATTCTGAAAACAGTAACATTAAAAGCAACAACATTGAAGGTCAGTATACTGTATTTCAGTTCCGTCACAGATAAGCAGAAGAAGGGGAAGTGTCACAAGGTTGTCGTACTCCTTACGCTAATTTCAGTTTATAAAAAAATAATAAAGCCAGAAAATACTTAGACAGACAAATTTTACTCCAAACAAGACGTCAAAATTGTATGAAGTCGTGTCAGATTTTTATAGAGGTTGTATCATACAACAATGACAAAATCGTTGTTTCTACTTACGCAGCACGTTTCTTGCTCTTGTTGGAATCTCTGCCCGCACTCAGTCCACCTTGCCCAACAGAGCCTTGACCAGTGAGAGTAGCTTCAATCTTGCAAGACAACTGGTATGCTTCCCGGTCGTCCAAAACAAGGATCGAGTCAAACCAACGATCAAATGCCAAGTCCTCTGGAAAGTGGTACGCATTAGCTGCTCCTTGAAGAAGTTTTATCTGAGCAAAGATGTATCTAATTACAGTGACAATTTAGACATACACAGACAGAACATGTACTGGTACATCTCTACTGTAAAAATGTTAAAGCAAAAATATTTAATACAAAAATTTCATGATGTCAGAAAGATGATAAATAAATTGAAATATCAAAGAGAAAATGAAACATTTTTCATTATATTGTATAATGTTCAGATAAGTGCAAATTTTACTATATTTCTATAGACATTTACTGTATGCATTTAGCACTATAGCAGAACTTTGGTATAAAGTTTCTGATGGTATTAGCTTTATAATTTAAATTATTCTTTCATATAAAAGAGACACTATATGTTTCTTTGAAATATTTTAACCACTAGGTTCCTTTAGAGTACTATCCTGGATAAACTTCATTATGATACTGTAAGTTTGAACGTAATTGACTTCACTTGAGGTGGTGTCTCCTCTCCTCTTTACTTGACAACAGCGTCATGAACTGCGTATGGAATACATAACATGCATATGAACTTTATGCTAATTTATTTACGTATACTTATTCCAATTTGAATTAACAGAACAATTTATCAACAAGAAATTTTTATGTTCAAAGTTTACCTGTGCAAGCACTTCGAATTCTTTCCTCCGTTTGTCAAAGTTTATCAGTCCCTCGGCAACAGTGTCTGGTATCGCTGTGTCAATCATTGTGAGATCAGTCAGAAATGTGCCCAGGTACGGTATTGTGCCATAACTTATATTCTGCAAATAAATTTGAAAAAACATTTCATCCTACAAAACTTCCATTTAGTAAAGAGATAGTTCATCTTACGAATACATTAAATATAATTCTAATAAAATAAAAAATACAAAATGCAAAATTCATTGATTCAAAAGTTATCATACCTCTCTAATAATCAAGCTATTGGGGAAAAAAATTATACACTTTAACTTAAATGACTCAGAATTTTAACAAATGCTTCTGTTATAATTAATTCAGCCTTTTGCAATCATCAAGAACAACCGCATAATAAGCACACCATGCGAATTCTGAGCTAAACTAAGGACGAGGGAGTAAGTGGCAAAATGTAGTACAACATTTTATACTCAAAACGTGGCAAAACTGCAACAATATAGTCCCCTCTTTCACTCCACGTCAGGGTATTTTTTTATTTATGTTACGTCAAGTAAACACAGAATAATGTTTGAGCTGCTCTGGATGTTAACCTGCACTCATAATATGCAGGTCAGAAAAATAGTAGTAAGGAAAGTAAGATATCTGAGGAGTGCCAGAGGATACTAACTACAGTGCTATGTTGTCACACTGGGCATGAAAAAGATATTGTACAACATTTTGCCACTAACATTTTCATCTCCAATACAGCCCAGGGTTCACGTAGTATGCTTATTATGTAGTTGTATCTGGACATCATGTAGACTGTAGAGGAGGTTGACAACAAAGTGAGCATTTTCGAAAGCACTGCTTAGTATCTGTTCTCAAAGTTTGTATCTTTATGCTGCATATACATAAATATAAACATCACCACATGATTTTATTTACATAAATCAGTATATTTTTTAAACACATGTTCCACTATTAATAAAACACTTACCTTATTTGTTTTTTAACTATACACTGTAAATAATAAATAACTTTACAGAAAGGTAAATATAAACTTGCAAGTAAAATTAGACCTTTATCTTCATAATTTGTACTGACCAACAGTAAAATCTTACTCCAACTGTCAGGAGAAAAACTTATTATTAGCTGCACAGAACCACCTATGGCTTTATTTGGCTTAAAAATATAATTTATATGTTTTTACTGCACAACGTACCACTTGAAGCGGTCTCACAATGGAATTTTTAACTGTTGCACAAATCAACATGGAACGGAGGGCACGAAAAAAAAAAAATGCTTACATACAGCAAGTTTAACTGCGTAGTTGGTAGAAACCTAAATTAGTTACTACAAAACATTTATTAAATATACACAGACTAACAAAAATTAATCAATTTGACAGAAATTCGAAGATGTTGTGTATATATTAAATTTTGTAATTCACTGCTAAATGTACAAGGAATTGGACAACCAATGTTACTGTTGAATTGTATGCATTAACAACTACTCAATTATTTTTCTATAGTTCGATTTTGAAAGTGCTCAGATTATTGTTAACAACATCATATTTTAATTTATATTTACCATTGTACTTCAGCTGCCACCATAGCTGTGCATCAATGGAAAATATATGTAATGCTCACTTAACATGTACAGTAGAACCGTCTTATAATGTTCCCACTCATAAATTTATTTTCTGGTTATAATGCTACCCCTTCATTTGATCCCTAAAACAGTTTTATAATAGAAATTGCCCTCTTAAAATGTTTTCCTATTTATAAAGTAAACATTTTTGGGTCCCTTCAGAAACATTATAACTACTGTAACTGTACATTAGCAACAACAACAACAAAAATGGATGAAAGTAATTTAAATACATTAGCGTTATTTACACACATAAGAGCTTAATAATAATCCTGCAAACAAATTACACAC
Source organism: Medauroidea extradentata (assembly GCA_003012365.1). NCBI lineage: Eukaryota > Metazoa > Arthropoda > Insecta > Phasmatodea > Phasmatidae > Medauroidea > Medauroidea extradentata. Next base: position 16,708 of record PNEQ01133139.1, on the reverse strand, counting down.
TAAATTTCCAGATACCATTAGGGCTGTATGGAATTCCAAATTGTTGGAAAAACTTCGGGATCACAATTTTTTTTAATTTCGAGCAGAACAAAATTTTCTCAACATATATTTGAGAATTTTTTTTTCTCCTGGATGAGATAAATGACAAATCATATTTTTCGAACAAATTTAAACACAGTAATTCCTCGCAGCTACGTAAGTGTACTATCAAATCCGACAAATGAAAATGCAGACTGTATATGAACTTTCACAAAACAGACTACAAAAAACATAACCTCTGAACACTTACACATTGACATTTTTTACAGTAAGGTTACAGCAAAAATAAATCTGTGCAGCATTACAAAACACCAAATCAAAACAAATGGCATTTTAAATCAGAAAATGTTATGATTACTCGGTTAATGACAATATTATCAGACACTTGAATGCAACTATTGCAGCAAAGCACTTACCTAAATGCGCTACAAAAAGTGAAAAATTCAAATATAGCTTTCTTTATAAGGTAAACATATTTTTTACTCTATATATTTTTATAAAACCATATATTTGCAGCATTTTAGAATAATTTCAATAACTTTAAGGCATCTGGGTTTTACTATTTCTACTAACATTTTTTGTTACCATGTTGGTGACACTGATTATATCTATATCAAAGATTACATCTGTATTGTCTATTACTGAGAGTACTGGCTTTTTTATTCTTGCTTATGCTTCAGTTCCTTACTTTTGTCTTCATTTTTCTGTAAACTGGGAAATGAAACTATACAGGTAAGCATTACAAATTTTAAATAATATTATTCCTGATCCTGTCTAAATTTCTGTTGAGAATACCATTAATAGTTTCCTGTTCAAAATATTCCCGAAAGCAAAAACTCAATCTTGTCGATCCTTTGTTACTATTTATTTTTTAAACACAATACTAAGAAGTATAACTATAAGCAAGCTCACAATGTTAAACAATATATATTTCCATACCCCAGTATTGTTCATTTGTCGATGGAACACCTTCTGCAACTGGCGATCATTTTCCCCCACAGTATCTGCAAACTTAGCTGTGCCTTCACGAATCAGAAGCTCCCGCTGAGCCCACTGGTTGTTATCCTCGCTGAATATCCTTGCAAGTTCTTCAAACAGTTCCACCTTAACCACAGGCACAATAATTCACATGAATATTACATAGTACAGTCACAATCCACAAATTAATTCAACAACTGCAGTGTACTACATTCAGTACACTAGAAAAATATTTAAGTTCCCAAACAAGTTGAAGTAATAACTATAGTAAGTTTCCTCTAAACATTGTGGTTAGCATCTTAGAATGATGACATTAAGTGTAAACTACTCTAGATATGGCATATTTACTTGTAAGAATCAGTACTGTCCAACTGCACCTTGTCATTTACTATTTTTACATTTATACCACTTTTTTTCTTATTTTAGACTGTATTGTGACTAAGGGCCGTATCTATAAACGGCTTTTGAATGACAACTAACTGCTCACCAATGCTTTCTCTGTGGGGATAGCAGTTGGTTGTCGTTTGAAAGCAGTTTATAGATACGGCCCTAAATCTTCCTCTTAGGAAATTTGTGTATCTCTCACAGTTGTTGCGTAATGAGTCGTAAACGTCAAAATTTGCACTTTACGGTTTTATGCACGCCACTAAAACCAACTGACACACTAAAGCGATAAAATTCACAGTGTATAACAATGTTGTAGGCTGACGTGACACATATAAAAACAAAAAATATATATATTTTTCATTTTTGTATTTTTTTTTTAATTATTGAAAGTTTTAATGTTTTATTTAAAGATTCAGCATTTTTTATTAAATACAGACATATATATTTTTTGATTTTATATGTGTCAAGTCATAGCCTACAACATTGTTATACACTGTGAATTTTTTCAGTTTAGTGTGTCAGTTGATTTTAGTGGCATGCATAAAACTGTAAAGTGCAAATTTTGATGTTTACGACTCATTACGAAAAAACTATAGAGATACACAAATTTCCTAAGAGGAAGATTTAGTCACAATTTATGTCTAAAACAATAAAATAATATCTGGTAGAAATATAAAAATAAAAAAAGAAGTTGAAAATTGAGGTGAACCACGCCCTTAACCTGTGAATTTTTACATGTTTCAGAGAGTTTAAGGTCAATTAAAAGCCACATTTCTTAAACAAATTTTTAGTGGTGTGCATTTTGCTCCAAAAGCCGGCTGGCAGCTGTAAAGATTTTGGCTCTTCCACTGGCTGTGGTAATGTCATTAGCCAATAGATGATATCAAGGTACCTGTAATTGGCTGATAATTTGAGGGGTGGGCGGGGTCTTGCGAAACTCGCCCAGAGATGGCAGCATGGCAGGCTGCTACTTTCGCGGCCATTCACAATAAATATAACTATTACTCGGAGAAAATATTTTTAATAAAAAAATTTATCTGCTACATTAATTTCCCAACTTGCGCTACCAGGATGTTCAATCCCCAAGCTGTAACAACCAGGTTTGGTTAGTGCATTCAAGATATTACCCTGGTAGGTTCACTTTTTTAATGCATGCAAACTTCATTCGGCTGACATTTGAAACCCAATCTTATGATTGTACACCAGATCTGAAACATTAAAATGAATTTATAGTAAGTTATCATTACTGTAGAATTTGAATTAAATTGACATAAACTTAAACCTTTCACTAAAACTTTGCAACGTGTGGGACCTACCTCTCTGTTTTCACTCCTCTAAAATCAGCACTAGTGAAATCTTCACTATTAACTAAAAAATCTGCAATCATTCATGCCTTAACAACGGGAAAATTTCCTGAGCTACCTTTTACATAACTGGAATATGTAAAGGCGGAAAATGGCCGCTAGGCTACTTATTACTATAAAATGTAGATAGGAGTGTACAAGTACTTACAGAGCTGTACTGCACGTAGAGGAACATATAACACACTTAAGGACAACACACATTTTGCACGGATGCGCGGTCGCGATGTTTCGCTGGCTAAGCCAGCTTCATCGGGCGGTGAGTGATAGTACACTGGGTAACTGGGTTCACTATATTTTATCAGTTTTTAAAGTCACTGATCAATTTTGTATTTTCTTGCATGTTGATGAATAATTTATAATGTGGTATTGAATATAAAAGTAAGGGAGACAGAACAGTGATGGAAGTGGTATGCAAGATAGACCATGTTCAATAAAATAGAGCATGAGTTTCCAGTTTCAAACAATGCTAAAAGAATCAGTAACCAGCTTAAGTAAATTACAATAAGAAAGTACGAATGAGCAAACATGAAACAATATTAATGAAGTTGATGTTAAAAGAAGACTTACTGTATCAAAAACTGACACCATAAGTTACTGTATATCTCTGCCTCTGCAAAGTTAATGTATTTGTATACAAAATATTTTGGTTGTTTAAAAATTTATACGGGAAGGATAACACCAGTTGAGTTCTACGGGTTACGAGGCAATGAGATAAGTGGTAACTGAGTAAATGTTGGCCTTACACATTCCCAGACACACATTGAGCTTGTGTTACTATTACACACAATTCAAAACTGAGACATCATTTTCTTATTTTAGGAAATTATAACCAGCAGGTCTAGCAATGTCTAAAACACACAATAATGGAAACAATTTTTTACATGCCCTAAAAAATTAAAACATAAAAAAAGGTGAATGCAATATGTAATTACGTCAAATGTACCAATAAAACAACTTCAGAAAGATGCAGAAGCAGGGACTAAAAAAACTAAAGCTGCTGGGGAAGGTAAATAAGATGAAAGATGAAGAATATGAACATTCAAATGGAGACAAAGGGCACTGCATGAACAAAGCTAACAATGCATTCATGAAGGGGAAGAAAATTGAAACTTCAGAGACACAAAACACTAACAGAGGAAATGTGAATACAATGGCTCTACATGGTACTGTAATTCATTTTAATAAAAATTAAAATCCTAAGCACCATAAGAAAAATATAACTGAGCCTCTACAAAATCAACACAAAAATCTCACACTTAAAAAAAAGCAATTCAGCAAGTGTACGTGCAGCAATGTTATCAATAGGAAGAAAAAAATAGTACGAATTAGCCCTTCTTTAAAACTTCATGGTAATTTTCTTTTGTCACAGATAACAATTGTCATTACTTAGCCTAGATTTACTGAAATGAAGCAGTGTTTCAGTCACTAAATCGAGACAGAATTCTGTTTGTACACAGGAAAGAGAAGGCAAAAACACTAGAGTTGGAAATTCAATTTTGTGGATTACAAGTGTACAGTATATGAAACATAAGGTATTAATTTAAAACACAATTCTGAAAATAATGTACATGTAGTCTGGCTTAATATCTCATCAACAGCATGGTCATCAGACACTGAACTAATGGCTCACACAAACAAGACATAAGGAAAGATTCGACCATCGTCTACAGTTACGAACCATTCCATAATTGAGGAGCAAACATTCAAAACCAGACATGCCCAAAATCCAGAAAATGAGTAAAATTCCCTTTCTAAATAAATAAGATGCGTTACATACAAGTATGATCACAGACTCCATAAAAAAACACACGTCTTATGGAAATGGGTATGTTTATTCCCAGTTAGTGCTATAAAATATAATGTTTATTCACTTTTTTCTACAGCTATATAATATGGACATGTCTGGTTTTGAATGTTTGCTCCTCAGTTTGTCTGGAGTGATTTAGGAAAACGGAAATCCAAAATTTGGACGGCCAGACTAAGAATTTAAACTAGATCTTCATGAATACAAGTTCAGTGTCTTTCATGCCACTTTGCTCTACCAAAATTAATACCTATGTACAATAACAACAAATAGGGTCATTGGACATGCAGATTAAAAGGAAAGTAGAAGAAATTAAATGAACATTTATGAACTTATAAAAATTATGTCAAGGTGAGACTGGATGAGAAAAATAATGTTGCCAATCCTTTTGTCACTCATACTGGTTTTGTCTTGTTTTCTGGATTGACTAAATTTCTCGTTTGAAACAAAACAGTATATTTTTAAGATGTTTCTTTTGTTTTTGTGCACTAATTATTTTTTAGTCTGAGTATTATTGTATATTGTGAGTGTTTAGAAACTATAATACTACGTCACAATAATATTTGTTCTGAAAAAATGTTTCAATTTTTAGTTCTATTTAACTATGCCACAGTGGTTCCCAAACTGGGGGTCGCGAGCTGTTTCGAGAGGGGTCGCGACAGTCTTCCAAAATAAGTTTAAAAAATCGAAAAATGCTTAAAAAAACTGAAAAATATAAAAATTAAGATACAAACAAAATGTAAATAGTAAAAGGGGATTGAAATCTTTTAGGAAACAAGTATGTGCGTAAATATTATTTGATGAAATGGAGCAGGTCACTGTTAAAAATCATACATAAAAAGAGGTTGCTGTTTAAATTTGTACCCAAAAGGGGGTCGCATGACCAAAAACTTTGGGAACCACTGAACTATGGCAATTATTAAATACAGTACCTTTTCTTTTGGAAGAGCTTGCCATGTTTTCTGTAATCTGTAAACTGGATTTGACTGAAGACCAGATATGATTGCTTTCAATGATGAGAAATTCTTCAGTACCCTTAACTCCTGCAAGCAATGTACAGATCTTCGGGTTAGAAACAAAAAACTAACAATTAACAAATTAAAACATAAAAAATTTAAGACCTATAATATTTATCATAATTTATAAAACATTCTAAGCAATAAAACTGGTTGTGCACTGAAAGCTATATATTCTTTACATTGCTAACTATTTTATATAAGCTTAACAACATACTAAAAATGTTTACCACGTTATACCAAACTTACGTACTACAATAAATGATGGAAAATGTAATTCACTTAAGAGTTTAACCTCTTTTCAAGACATTTTTTAATAAATTTACTTAACATTTTAACTAATGGTGATCCAGTCATCATGTAGTTCAAATAAGTTAATTTATACTGAAAAGTTGCCGTAATACTTTAAAACAAATAACGAAAGCATTCATGACTACATTTTTCTACGCACTACTAAATGTTATAGAGTCAGTGGCGGATCCAAGTGTGACGGGTGGGAGGGGGGTTGAGGGGCTCAAAGGCCCTCTTCCCTTCTGGTCAGAAACTTGCACTGGATAGAATTGATGTTTAACAGGAAATAATATTAAACAGTAACATTAAGGTATGAATGTTTTCCATCTGTTATGTTATTATATTTGTTTAAATACCGGTAAAATCAATCTTAGTATGTTTTCTATTCCAGATTTCAAAATCCTCTTTGATGCTTATTTTACACAGTGGTGCCATCACATTTTGTGTTTGGTTCGGACGATTAGGTCGAGAGTACTATGTTTCTGTTATACAGCAGACATTCCTTAAACAATTGAAATCAACATTAACGCAGATATGACTTTTTCGTAATTTTTATTTCTTCCTCTTTAACAACAAACGTGGATGATTGTGTTGTTACGTTTGCGTGATTCAGTTGTGTTTGCCCTTTATTTTGTTCTTTTTCATCATTTGGTCATCATATAAGTCTCAGCTAAGCTTGTAATACGGATTGTACATGGACACGTGCTCGACAGCCAGGCCTAGGAGACACCTAGGGATGAATTGTTGGTGGGGATGACGTTAAGTTGGCTATCTCGGAGGACGTATTTTGCACATTCAAGGTCAAGAAGTGTGGAAGCTGTAAGGACGAGGCCGCATGAGCATCACCTCTCATTCTAGCCTTCAGGCACATGGTGTTCAGTCTTCTCGCTAAAACTGTGCACGTATGAGACTTTCAGTGGTTACCCTATAATTTTATGACATATTTTTTAAGATAACAGTGTATTGTACCCACCTATAACTTTTGAAAGATTCTGTACTGAGATTTACATGCCTAAAAAAAACCAAAACACCAATTTTAGTCATTTTCGGTTGCTAGATAATATGCTTTACTGAGTAATGATGAACCTGAAGAAGGTACGCACACGTGTGACGTTCTTTAAATGCTATTCCTAAACATACGTTACACATGTGTGCTGAGCAGTTTTCGAATAATCTGCTAACATCTGAAGTTCTTTACACCGCTCGGCAGCCTGCGCAGACGGCCACCTTAAATGTCAAGATTTATTTCCAGGATAGAGGTTCAGATTGCCATTAGAGCTGCGTGCGGAGTAGCCATTTGTTCCATGCAATAACTCACAATATTTGCTTTGATTATACATTGCTGTAGCTGCGAGTAATAAGTAGCCAATTTTAAGTGATATCCCACATAGTTTGAACATTTGCTGTTTTTTCGTTCAGCAGATTTATTTTCATTGTTTAATGTAGGCTCATTTAGTACGGTATCTTAACAGTTTAAATTAAGGTAGTACACTATCTTGGTAGTTTTAAATTAAAGTTTCAAAAAATGTAATGAAATTTGTTACATTTTTTAAACCACTGGATAAAAATTCAACAACAAATATACCAAATTCAAATATCAAGTGCAAAGAAAATTATTAGAAAATAAGTAAATCTAAAGCCGAAGGTAATTCATAATTGGTTTATTTTACATGGGTTTTGTATTCACATGTTTGCAGTTTTCATGAAATGAAACTTTTATGCAGTTTTCCTTTGCATTAGTATGTTGAAATAATAGTGTGTACTTTATGCAGTTTATACGTTGTTTGCAAATCATTTCCGTCATTTAACTTGTTACTACAAACACGGAAAAGATTATATCAAATAATAAAATTTTGGAATATAAATACTGTATTGTTAAGTTTATAAATACATGGGCCCCCACACTTTTCCCAATTTCTAGAACCGCCACTGTATTCATATTAATAAATTGCAATATCCCGAAAGTGTAACTTTTTTATGTAATTTTTTTTCCTGTAGTTAAGTGTTGAAATGTGTAGAGTACAATAAATTGAACTGTTGTTTACATGTTGTTTGTTAAAATATGGAAAAGACTATTTATTATTTTAACGAAACATAACTTTGAATCATATAATCAAGTTTATGAATGTATGACCCCCCCCCTCCCGCCTTTTATTTTGCACCTTCTATATACGCCACTGAAAAAGGGGCAGGTAAGACTCAATGGGCTACCATTGGCCAACATCCACAAATAAATGCAGAAAATGTTACAGATATATCCTGTAAAATGAAGTAAAGACTAATGAATATGAGTAGCCTTATTGGGGTGAGCAAAATGAACTATCTCGGTAGTGCATTTGAATACAAAATTTTAACAAAGAATCATTAAAATGGTGTTACTGTGATGATAGCTTCGCCTTTAAATGGTTTCATTGTAATGCGTATAAATAATATTTTCAAGATTCCAAAATATTTGTGAAATTTGACTCGTGACTCACAAAACCAAAGGACTACTTACGTGTTTTAAGAACCAATGTAAATGTAAAGGCACGTAGACTGAGAAGCTTAAAAGTTTTATATTTTTGTAAGCACAATTCACTAAGTCTAAGAGAAAATTTATTTGTACAAAAAAATTCTTACTTATGTAATTTTTTTTTCCTAAAAACTCTTTAAATAGCTCCATTTCACATTTCAAAATCCAAATGTTCCTGGGGTAGGACCCCTGGACCTCCTGCTTTTGGCTTGGGGTGTATGTATGCACACTTTTTACGGCATAGCCCCCACTTGACACAATACTGTATCCGCCACTGTGTGTGTGTGTGTGTGAGCACTCATAATTTCACTGTGGTTTTACACATATCTGCTACCTGACTAAACAAAGATTCAATTAACCTTGTACAGTGGAAGCAGCTAGCTAAATACACGTAACAAGTGACAAGAGAATTATAATAGCACCTGTGCAATGTCAATCCAAGTTCCTATAACTCTGGCACGCTCGCTTGGTTTCAGGTGAAGATCAACAAGGACAGTACTGATCACCCTGAACGATACAGCATTGAACTGGTTCACTGTCGCCAGTACAGTTGCAGCCTCATGACTTCTGTTCTTATCTCTCCTCGACCAGATTGCTCCCAAACATTGATGAGGCACCAGTTTCTTGAATAACTCCTGTGTGACAACAATACAAACAAAATATTCATTACACAGATTTTTCACAATTTCTATAAACATGTAATACCAAACTGAATGTAATAAAAATTACATTGTGAACAAAAATTAAGATTTGAAGTAATCTCACAAATAAATTTAAGACTACAGTAAGTCATCATCACTCTCTGGAACATTTCCCAGCAGTTGTCGTGGCAATAACTTTGATAATTTTACACAAATTTCTTGGAAAGATCCAAGTCCCCATGCTTTAGTAATGCATACAATGTAGATAACCAATATTACATTAAAACAGTTTCATAACCATTACTATTTTAGACACAATTCAAACACAGCACAGGTGGTTTAGGATAAAATAGAGCATTTTTGAAATCCTAGTAAATATTTTTCTATCAGGTAATTTACAGTTGTCTGCCACTTTTTATTATAAACAAAGCCACCTCAGCAACAATCAATATGTATATATTGCCCCCCCTCCCCCAATCCTTCGAAAGTAAACATCTTCTGAGATCACAGTAAATAATATTCTATTTAATTATTATTCTAGACGAGAAGTTCTTCGAAAGTGCTCAGTTTATTGTGAATGACCGGACACTAAATAAGCAATAAATTTAAAGCAACATTCCTCAGTTCTTTCTAAGAAAATGAAATACGGCTACCATTTCAGACCGTTATTGCTCTACTGAGATTTAACACTCAAAATGTTCAGTAAGCATCAACTGACTGCTTGACTTGGCAAAATATTATTTCTACACATGACTGGGTCACTCATAAAACAAAGTATGTTGTAAGTAATATTTCAACCAATTATATAATTAAAACAGGCCAAATATAAACACCTGCTACCAAAAATTCAGACATTCTCAAAATCCTGAATTTTGTTAGTTGCTAGATTTTTTTATTGAAGTTTTTTTTTTTCCAAATAATTCCCATCCCAATATACACATAAGCCTCAACATTCACCTAATTTTCAGCCCTTGTAACATGAAGTCAGAACAATGCAATGTTTGATATAGGCCCTATGTGTAAAAAAAAAAAAAAAAAACATAGCACACCATGTCCATTCGTGTGAGTTGCTCAGCAAAATGCCTCTCTGGTACTTCTGGGAACATGTAATGCTGAGGACTGTTGCCATTCATCGTTGCTGCATGGATCCGGAGTGTCGTACCAGGGTACAACATGCAAGAATCTAAAAACCATTGACAGAATTTTTCGAATTATATCTCCACTATAAACTAAAATGTGGTATCATAGCTTTGATTTCAAAATGACTTCAATCCAAAATCTCTTCCTAAGTAATTATATAAACAGAGCCAAATGCAATTCATTAACTGCAAAAACAGTGTGAGGCATGTTATAAAATACCTAGGAGCTGGTCCTCCCTGTTGAAGCGATCTAGCCGGTGACGCACCTTCACCTCCAGCTCCGACTCCGGGAGGTACTGCTGGCAGAAGTACAGCAGCTGGTGCAAGGTGGGATGGGTTGGCGGGTCACGGAAGTCTTCAGGGAATGAGTCCAGCCACACGTACAGAGCCTGCACCAAGGTTCTGAGGAGAAAAAAATTACATCTACATTAATTCCTGATTTATACTACATATTATGTTAGCATACAATAGAGAAACATGCAGAGGTATATGCAGAGGATTGTGGGAGGATATATCCCCACAAAATCCAAAACTACCAAACATTCCCATAAAACAGCAAAGTGTGAAGTCAGATAAAAAAAATTAGGATTGTTTTTAATTATATTGTATTTTAACCTAAAAGGTTTTACTCGTGTGTTTTGATTAATATTAAGGTTGTTTTGATTTATGGTGACTTATTTGATTCGGTGTTGTATCACCTCCCCCTTCGCGAAATGAAATCCTGCATACACCCCTGGAAACATGGATATGTTTACAAGGTAAACGGTGCTTGAGGAGAGTTTTACACAGCTGTAAATTGTCAGTACTACCTACTAATTGCATAGGTCAGTATAGTAATGTAAGTTCACTGCCCATTGTGTCACAAAATATGTAATGAATTTTGCAGTAATATTACAGTCTGTATTGTCTGTAGAAATTAAACAGAAATTAATTTTGCTTCATATTATGTATTTAGTTTCAGTCCTTTTACCAGTTATCACCACTTCATGATCAACAGCCATAGATAAAGAACATTTACACGTCCACAACTTCCTCGTCTCACATGTTACAAACATTTTCACACACACACACACACACACACACATATACATCTTTCCCTTTTACAAAATTAACAGCATGCCTCAGACGGTCTCGTAAACTGTTCTGTTTGTCATTTGATGCCCTTTTTCAAGTCCCACTGTTTGTTTCCCATACCTTTTTTTCTCCCTTTCCTCCTCAACATAAGATGGTTTTACATGATTAGTGTTTCTGCGGAACACAGTTCCCATATTATAATGAGGACTGTTATGAACATCCTCTATAACACCTGAAGACTATTCACTTGAGTTGGTCTTCAAGAAAACCAATTGCTGCCCTTTGTAAAACTTGTGATGTAACTCTCTTATAGTTTTATCGTAGTTCTTTTTATTTATGGTGTTCCTCTTTGACTGCAAATCAGAGAAATTTTTTACTAATCTAGGTTCCAGCATATGATCATGGGTTGGCAACGTAGAACGTGTTGCGTGACTCAACAGCAATTGAGAAGGGGAGTAAGGTGAACCCATCACAGGTGTAATACTCTAACAACACATACTCCAAGTCAATTTTGCTTTCTTTACTTTTGTAGCAATACCCACAAATCTTTCAATCAACCCATTTGAGCTGGGGTAGTTAGGACTAGAAGTGACAACTGAGAAATTCCATTGACTAGCAAACTGTTGAAACTCATATGAACTAAAAGGCATGTTGTCATGCAAACATGTTTTTCAATTCTTTAATCACTGTGGCAGCATTCTTGGAGGATACCCTTCTTAATTCAAACCACTTAGAGTAATAGTCAGCTACAATTAAGTATGTGACAACATTACATTACAGAAAGTCACATCCCACTTTTTCAACTTACATACATCATTAAGTAATAATGGTTCTCGTGGCTTCCTACAACTATATTTTTCACACAATCGACATTTTGACACCTGCCTTGGTCTTCGTAATTCCAAAATGTGATTGATTGAATTTTTTTTAAAATCATTTATCTCAAAGCATGTGGAATACCGATTATATAATCTCGTCATAAAAGTCTTAATTTCATGCACACCTCACAAACATGAACAAATAAATACAATCCTGCGAAACATGCAGGTGTGATCATATTCAGCTCTCCTTGTTACATACCACGTTAAAACTATGAACATCATATTAAAAAATTTTGGACTGTCTAGATTCTTACAGAATAAAAACAAGGACAACAATATTATCAATAAAACTGTATCTTTTCAACTGTCTTACAAAATTCTAGGTCTAGCTAGATCCTCAAACCTTCATGCACACAATATGATTTTCAGTGAATGTACCACGTTGGTGCTATGAAAATTATTTTAGGTCATCATACATTTTGTAGTCAGTGAAGGGCAAAATGATCACTTACTTTCTATGCTGCTCCATGACGGTGTCTGGAAGGTCCAGTTCATTGTTGGATAGCTGCTCATACCTACAAAAAAACAAAAATCAGAAGCAATAATACCATTAGAAAATTATTTGGTGGACCTGTAGGAAATATAGCAATTGAATTTCTACAAAACAGTCATCAATAAAAAAATGTAGGTCAAATACTCTTGTTATCAAACCAACTATAACTAAATCAAGGTTGACAAAGATTTTATATGAAGAAAATTTTCACAAGACAGAAACCGAAAAACTGTGACTGCTGCAATTTTCGAATTATTGATTCTATCCAGGGTTGCCTAAAGAGAGTTGGAAGGAGTCGGAGGGAGGAGGTGGCAAATGCTCCGAGACTCCTGAACTTAAGCGGTCCAGTTAGAAACCTGAAAATGAATATGAATAACACTACTGAATGTGAAACTTCAAGAACTTAATAAATTTCTAGTTTAAATAAAAAAATTGCTTTATAAAATTTGCTAAATTACAGTAATGCTCTGGATAAAAAAAAATATGTCAATCGTTTATAATTGAAAAAATGTATGGAATGTTCAGTGTTTTTACTTTACAAAGATAGAGGAAAAGGGGCATGCTAGTTAGTATTTAAATTGCAAATCACCACAGAGCACTGTTAAGAGAAAGGATAGGCATTAACTCGTTGACATATATAGGTTTGAATCATTCTTCACTATTAACTTTCGGATAAAAACCATTTTCTGTACTGAGAAGCAGAAAGGTAAACATTGCTACAGGATGAAAATGTAAGGAAAAAATTTCAAATAGGAGTTTCCCAGATTTTTTGCATGGAAACACTTTTTTGGTTATAATTTTCTGGGTATTCTAAAATCAATCTCTAAAATCCTTTGCACCAAGATGAACAAAAAGTCGGTGCTGGTTGCATGTATGCAGGTTTGACAAGTACATTAGGGCGACCTTGAAACGCGCATCAAATGCCGCATCGTTTCAACATTGAGTAAAAGATCTCAATCGTCTCAACGAGTCAAGCCCTGCAAGAGCGTGCAAGCTTCCCGTCGAACCGTTTTTACTACGGGACATAAAGCGGCGACCATATAATTTTATTAATTGAACTGCTGTAGCAAAGTTCAGTGCACATCACAATCTGATTTCACATGCATACGGTTAGTACATTTTGAAGTACGGCAGTCTGTAAAAGCCGTTTTCAGCCATGTTGGAGGGTTTAGAGAGAGATGGGGAGGGAGAGAGAGGGAGGGAGGGAGAGAGAGAGAGAGAGAGAGAGAGAGAGAGAGAGAGAGAGAGAGGGAGAGGGATTATTGGTCAGCGCTTAAGAGGAGTCCTCGACTGGCGCATGGACGGCGTTGCAGCGTGTCACGCGCATACATTTTTACGTGAAACCGCTTAAGTTATTCATATTATGTTTACCTACGAAAAGAACACACACTTGAAAACATGCTTCTATTTTTTCAAAAATGCAGCACGCTTGTTAGAAACATGATATTCGGGCCTCTCAAAATGGCTAAAAACAGGTTTTTCAGACTGTTGTAACTCCGAAAATATTACATGAATTCGTAAATTGCAAAACGAGAAGCATGCGTTGGCCTTTACTTCAAACTATTCGAAAATAAAATATTGGGGCCATCGCTTATAGTCCCATAGTAAAAAGACTACAACGGAAACCTTGCACGCCAGTTTGGAGCGCTGCGAATAGAGGCGATATACTTCTCGTCAAGCGTGGGACACTGACTCTTATCGCTACGCTGTTCCCACGCGTCAAAGGTGGAAATTTGACACCGCGAAGGACTCCTCTTAACATCGAGGTCTTTAGCGCTGGTGAGGGGTGACATGAAGTGAGTATGGAGCAGCACCGGAATGAAAGGGCGGGGGAAACGGGAGATCCCCGAGAAAACCCGCCGACCAACGGCATCGTCCGGCACGATTCCCACATGCGAAAATCCGGGGACCGACCCCGCCGGGAATCGAACCCGGATCGCCTCGGTGGGAGGCGAATGGTCTGCGGCCTCTGAAGGGTTTAGAAACAGTGTTGTTAACAAGCATAGTATTTTAACAATGAGGTTCTGATCTCTGAAGTGTGTTTTCTTTTCGTACGTTGGCACAATAGGCACACGTGAAATTGTTTCCTAGAAAAAACCTATTTACGAACACACTGCAACTAGTGCCTTAACTGCAACTAGAGACCGGAAAAATTCGCGGGTTCAAGAACCCGTAGGCTAGCCTTCAAGAACATGCGTGTATTCAAGCAGACATTATCTGCTCACTGGCTGCTCGATGACGCTGTGATATGGGCCTGTATTTAGTTGCTTCTGTACTATTGGTTAAGCGACATCCAGGAAGTGTCAAGTAAGTCACGGCTCACGGGCCAATTGCGAAAGTGGCAAGAACTTACAGTTGCTGGAAGTCTAGCTTGGGGCCGAAAGAAAACGCGAATTTTTCAGGTCTCTAACTGCAACGCATTTGAAGCGTGTGGTAGGCGGCCGCCTTAAGAGTGCATGGTAAAAAACTCAGAGCTAATAGCATCAGTTTAAATTTGTAGATTTCTCACAGCCAATTTGCAAAAATTAACAAAGAACATCTCTAGACAATAGTTTTTGCCAACTTTCTAATCAAAAAATTTTCTCGAGTAACGTAATTCTGAAGAACAATCTCGGGCACCGAAATCTTATACATTTAACTGCAGCGCAACAGATTACGCTTAACAAATGCATCATTCTGGGCAAATGTTTGCTTATAAACTTGGAAAATATCATGATCTAAGGATGTGGTTTTGTAGTTTATCCATAATAACTTTCAAGAACGTGTAGACTTCAATTTGTGTTTTTATCGTTCACTTTATCACAAAGTGCAGTGGAGTGAAGAGGAAATGGAATGAAATCATGCTGACACAAGCAGGCTGGCAGTAAGTAAAGCAGTGCAAGTGTACCTGTCAAGGAGCAGTGTGAGGACCTGCTTGGTTGTGGCGAAGGTCCTATACGTGGTAAGGAAGACATTGATGTACGTTGACTCCAGCTCTCCGTCGTCAGTGGCCAGGCTCTCCACGAGTTTCTCCAAGGTGCCTGCCTTGACGAAGCGCACCCGCACCGTCTCCCACTCCAGGTGCGAGATCTCATCGTCCGAGTCCTGCCACACAAATACTACAATATGTACACTAGGGTCCATGCAATTAATCTTTCTGAGTACCTCACAAAAAATGAAGAATTGATAGCTTCTGTACAGATGGACCGTCAACAACAGAAATATGTGTTAAGCCATTAATGTATGATTGGAGATTAAAGAAAAAAATTAATTATTGTTATTCACTACTACATCCCACAGAAAGCACATTGCTTGAGTGATACAGGCTTTGTCAATACAGTATACAATTGAAATTAAGTACGGTATGTCGTAAAAATTCAGAATAATATATATATATATATATATATATATATATATATATATATATATATATATATATATATATATATACATACATACACACACACATTAGCATAATACATAAAAATTACTGACAATTATAAACAGAACATTTTACAATATGGCAACTACAACTTGGTCATTGTTCGGTCAACACTAGAAATCTTGTAGATCAGTTGCTGTGCATACATTTACTTTGATTATACATTTCCTGAGTTTATTTTTTCATTACAAAAGTACGCGTACAGAAAAAAAAATAGTAAGTTTGCACCATCGAAATTCAGAAAAATTAACCGTCGTCAATATACTGTACAACAAAAAATGTTCACGTGGGATAACGCAACACTAGTAACATTCAAAATATAGCATTAATTTTCGACTGAATTTCTCTATGTCTACTAATTGTGTCGTTATGACCGTTCATCTGTTGCCGTACTATTTTACTGCTCAATAGTTTAAATGTTCTGCGCCACCGTACAAAAGTCACATTCGCATAAGACACGCCACACACCATGCCTGAAGCCGTAGTTGTCCCCGAAATTGGAGAAAAAAAAAGTCACAACAAATACTCAGTTTGTGTGTGTGTAGTTAAAAAGTGATCTGTTGTTCTGTGCACTGTACACTATTAAATGTAATTTACTGAATGCCTACAGAAAATTGGTGAGGAACGTGACACAGAAAAAAAAAAAAAAAAAAAAAAAAAAAAAAAAA
>PNEQ01133138.1:13727-28136 GCA_003012365.1 Medauroidea extradentata | reverse complement strand
TTTTATTGTAAAATGCATAATTTTCAGTATCCAGTGATGTTAGAAAATAGACGTAGACCCTAAGTAATTTCCACTAAAAAGGTTTTTGTTGGTAAACATAGTATAAAATGGATTTTTTTTTTAAAACCACAAAACACCGAAATCACTCATTTTGAAATCGAAAATGACAGAATTATAAAATCCCATTTTCCCACCTCTATCAATGACCAACGGTGGCAGTTTTTCTGTGCCATCCATGTTTGCGCCAAGGAAAATTGTTATCCTTTCCTTGCTTCTTTTGCCTCCAGTGCATTTTTCACCTTTAAATGAAAAGGTTTTGTCAGGTAACAAATTAAAAAGCAACGCACATTCATCTAAGTTGAAGATGTCTCTTTCTTCATAACTGCATAATAAATTCGGCAAGACTTCATTCTTCCAAATGTTTACAGTGTCGGTATTAACACTGGCACTCTCCCCACTTATGGCACGATAAACAATGCCAGTTCTTTTTTTAAACCCGTCTTAGCCATCCATTTGTAGCTTTGAAATCTTCAATCCCCAACCTCAAAGTTATTTCTTCTGCCCTTTGCCGTAAAATATTTCCATCTGTCGGGATACTGGATGCCCGCACTTGTTTAAATCATTCCAACAACTTTTCATCGACGTCTTCGCGAATCCAGCATCTGATCTTTTTTGCTTTCACAGACGTACTTACACTTTCTGCAAATGATTTTTCGCTGTTTTGTACAATACAGTTTAGCGTCGAAGCGGAGACACCCAATTCTTTTGCAATTGCAATACGTGTTTTGTGGGGGTTTCTATCCACGTGGTTAATAAAGTGAATTTTTTCAGCCAAAGAATATGACTTGCGCTTATTTTTGTCTGCCATCATAACCTTACCAAAACAAACACAATGTCAACCGAAAGCATAACAAAGGCTGTCAACGTTTCCATAGAAATACGTAATCCTCTCGGGTGCGCAACTTTTGTGAAAAGACAACCAGCACAACAGGCTACACTAGCGCTGCATTTGATAGTTCACTGCATAGAGTGAACGAAGCGATTGTAAAAGAACATGGAATCCGTGAGAACGAGCGTGAATATTAACTCCATTTTGTAAGCTATCCCTGTGCAAGTTTTGGGTAGCGTGTGTAACACTACCAGTACATCTTGGGTGAATCTCGCCGTACGGAAAAACAAACTGTGGTTTATAGGTTGGTTTTCGTGTGAAATTAATACGGTTCTGTAAAGGGAATAAAATATTATTACAGTGAAGTGAGTGATTTGTAACGTTATATGCGGGAACTGAGAAATATTAATATTGCTACAGGCGGTAAATTAAAGCATTGTGATGAATGGAGAAATGATGGGACCGTGATAAAACTGTGTTATTAGCGGGAAAATGTTACAACCGGGAACGTTATAAGCAGGTTATACTGTACTAGTCTTGATATATTTGTTTTAAAAAGAAGAGGTTACAAAAGCAGAAATAGTTTTGCGTATGCATTTTGTCACGCAAAACCACTCTCTGCGTGGAAGTGAATCTAGTGTCTCATTGTTCCCTATCGTGTTCCACATTGCTTCAAAACTTAAAAATACGTATAAAAAAATTGATTACCCAATGTTATATGGGTTAGCACCTTATTTTCATTAAGAGCTTTTTGAAATGTGTAATCAGTGTCAGCATTTTATAGCAGGTTTCGATGAATCTCCAAACAAAGTTTGTCAGAAAGGCCAGATGGATGTGATGGTGAGGTTTTGGTCAGACAAGGATAATGAAGTGTATACTCATTATTTTGGGTCTGTTTCTCTTGGCTATTCAACAGTCGCTGATTTATTAGATTGCTTCAAAGCTGATGCAAGTTTCAATGGATGGCCCCAATGTCAATAAAAAGTTTCTTCGAGGTCTGAAACTTTATCTGAAAGGAGATCCTTACGTGCTAGTGGTACTCAATGTAGGGACATGTGGACTGCAAACTTTGCACAACTCTTACAGATCAGTCATTAAAAAGACAATTTGGGGTATTGGTGAATTCTTGCGAGCTCTGCTAGCTCTTCACTACTTGTTTCGCCATGGACCAGCAAGGTGTGCTGATTATGTACATTACTTAGGTTCAAATATTTTTTCCTTGAAAGACTGTGAAGTTAGGTGACTTAAAAATGTAAAAGTAGTAGAACGTACCCTGACAATTCTCCCTCATGTAGAGAAATATGTAGATGGTGTTAAACTGAACAAGAGAGTACCTGCATGCAACTCTTTTAAAGTTGTTTCAATTGCTTTAAAAGATAAACTTCTCAAAGCAAAACTCTGTTTTTATCAGTCCCTTGCAGCAAATTTGGAACCATGCCTTATTCTATTCCAGTCTGATTTACCTCTCACACCATTTGTTTATGAATCACTTCTCTCTACAATGCTAACTGTAATGTCAAGATTTCTGAAACCTAAAATCATTGAATCTACAGCAAACGTGGCATCAATTGATTTACAGAAGAAAGAAAATTTGTTACCCTGCAAAAAAAATTGAAGTAGGATTTGCTACAAAATTAGCTTTATGCGACTGCCAAGGAGTTCAAGAATGCGATGCCTTAGAATTCCGCTAAGATTGTTGTAATGCTATGGCTGCTTTGTGTCAAAATTGTTGGAACAATAACCCTTGAAGTACAAACTGACAAAAGGTACCATACAGTATTTACGAGAAGATAAGCCCTCTAATTTTTTTCCCCAAAAGTTTGACTTTAAAAAAAGGGTAGGGACCTATGTATGCAATTTTGAAAGAGATAAATTTCAGAAAATTTTAAAATTTGTTAACATAAGGTATATTTTAATGCACATTTTCTGTACGAAAGAAAAAAATTAAGTTATGAAGTATCACCCAATCAAAAAAAATATCTTTAATTAGCTAGCACATAACATGGTTCACTGTTTTACAAACAAATTCAACAGGTAAGAAAAATCAGGGTGTCCACCGACAAGGAAAACCTTGAAAACAGGGAAAAATCAGGTAATTTCATCTTACTGGGAAAAGTCAGGGAAATATTAGGGAATTTTCATTTGGGTCAGGGATAAATTATACAAAACAGCCGAGAATAAACATTTTTATAGTACTGAATAATTAAATTATTATAATTTAGTTATCACAGTAAATCGGTTTTAAGCGCTTCTGATTACATTCACTGCTGGGAAACCTGATTTAATTTTTTTGATTGTAAAATTGTTTTTCTTATTTTATTCACTTTAGTCGCTTAGTGTGTAGTCTGTGATTCAAATGCATGTATTCAATTCTTTTAATGTTGTTCCAGTAAAACTATTTATTTCAAATGTGCTGTGTTGATGTAAAATTATTGAATCAACGATACAGTAGTCTCTCGATTTAACGACTCTCAAGGGAATGAAAAAAATCATCCCTGAAATTAAAAAGTTTTTAAACTGAATGATAAAGGTATGTTGGGACTTTAGATGGGACCAAAAACCAGGGTGGCGACAGGGCGGGAAAACCGGGAATAGTCAGGGAATTTTAGTGGCCTGAAAAAGTCAGGGAATAGTCAGGGAAAATTCCCTGCCCCATCTCCTTTTTCGGAAATTTGGAAAGCAATAGTTAAAATCAGTTAAAATGAGGCCTACGTCAATGGAGTAGCGCAGACTGGCAAGCGTGAAGACACGTCTGGTGCCTTTCATCGGACATCTCGGTACCATAATCCCGGGGAAGAAAGGGCCCGCTGTGTCACATACGCCACTTTTATCCGTAATCTATTCAGTTGTTTACGGCTGGACGCTTCCTGCTGATGAGGAAGGCTGATAACTTGTCCATCTCTAGGCTCTTTTAGGTCCCTCTCCCCCAGATACTTCCTCCTGATGCGGAAGGCTGATAACATGTCAGAGTTTTTTTTTCCTTGTGCTTTACTCCGTTAGTGTGAAAAGCTGCTAACGGCTTGTAAAATGATACAGCTATCTTTTGTAACGTGAGAAAGCAAACTTGCATCCTGTGATGCAATTTTTCCAAGGAATTTTTTTTGTGTAATCTTGTATAGTAAAGTAAACCCTCGTTTTATCGGACTATGTGGGGGGAGGTGTGATCCGGTAAATCGCGAAGTACCAAAACCGGCACACGAAAATAGACAAGCCGATATAATATAATCGATTATATGAATAATCCGATTCTGCCAATCACTAGTTTGTGCTGACTGGCGGGAGTAGAAAGATAAGCACATGCCTTTGTCCGCTCATTGAGATAACTAAGGGTGTTGGGCGGAGGAAATGTAGGAGAGGGACAGGAGGTGGCTTGCTATCAGCTTGGTTTCATGTTACGTTACATGGTAACATGTGACATGTGAACTTGAGCTACTGCTTTGTATTTGAAAGTAAAGTGTTTATTTACTAAATATAGTACAAAAAAAATTCCATATAAACTACCACTGTTTGCATTGCGGTGCAGTATCGTATACCAGTTGTGAGATAATATTCTAGCCGCCGTCCATGAGAATTTCTGAAGGGCAAGAGATGGACATGCTGAGCGTGAGAAAGGAATATGTTGCGCTAGTTTGTCCGCAGCAGATTTAATCTCTCTATACCTCGCACATTTACACCACACGAGCGTTGTTGAACATACATTGCCTTGTCGTGTGAAGATGCGTAGCAAGTTTCATGTGTTTCCTGGGCCAACAGTGCTAATGTTTTTTGTTCAACATCATATTTTAACACATAACTCTTTAACTAGTTTTTTGCTTTACGAATGTCCGACATAGTTTGTTTCGTGACACCATAATCATCACACAACTTTGCTACTGAAACACCGGCCTCTTAACTATTATATTAGTTCAAAAATTTTGCTTGATGTCAAAGTTACTCGATTTCTTTTCTGTCCTGTTGCAGACGCCATTTCATTTGAAAAAACGCATAATCTTTATCGTGCACGTAAATCAACTGCGTAAAAAATTCAAGTAGACACGACAGTCGTTCTTGTCCGGACATGTCAAAACACAGATGAGCAACTAGCTCTGCTTACCTTGTTTCGCAGCTATCTGTGTGCATGCCGGTTGTCACTTACCAAAGCACAATAACCAGGTAGGTATTGCGCTGTTGATCTTACAGTTTCGTAAAAAAAATTCAGGTAGACAATCATTCTTGCCCAGACACGGCATGTACCCCGATGCGCGATTAAATATAGCTCTGTCTACCATTTTACACGGCTATCCATTCGCGCGCCTGATGTCACACACCAAAGCACAATAACCAGGTAGGTCTTGTGCTGCATGTGATAGTAGACCAGGCGGTGGAATAATTTTGTATCGCCATATTTTGTTCGTTTTGGTCCCTTAAATAGGAAGTCCGCTGAATGGAGGTCCGATAAAACGAGGGTTTACTGTACTTGGCTTTTTGATTGTAGGTAGTATGTAATCATTAAATATGTTTATTGTGGGATGAGAATTTTCTCCACACATAATTTGTGTACTACATGAAATTGTAAATTTAATTTCCCAATGTAACAATTGTATTACTCTGAATTTTTGACATAAATTTAAATGAATTACTTTAGTTGCAACTGTCTGTTGTAATTTTGATTTAATTATTTTATTTCAACATGCAGGATTAAAGTACGTAAAGTATATTGTTTATATTGTGTAAACTATGTAATGAATCTGTTTCTCCTGAGGTAAGAAGTTTTTACACAAATATTTTATTAACGTAGTAGGCATTTTTTAATTTGTCGATTGTGAGAAGCCGTAAGTTAGGTATTACTGAAAATTTTTTACAGTCAAAATGTACTTAAGAGTTGTAACTTTCAGTTCTAATTTTTTATTATATTATAGGCATACTTAAAAACTTGCAAAAATAGAGCACACAAATTATTTTGTTGGTGTGTTTACTATGCAATCAGTGTTTTCTAAGGCATGTATTTTTCATGCAAATATTACAAATCGTAGAAGTATTTTGGACATACATAATTGCAGCAAATGGTTCGTCACGCAAAATCGGACAATAAATATATGCAGACAAGCAAAAGGATGCTTTTGGTTGTTTACTTTTCTGTTTGTCTGCATGTATTGTCTGGTTTTCTTTGACTCACAGTTTGCTGCTATGGTGTATATCCATAATATTTATTTGATTTTTAACTTGCCCCGTTACTAGAATGGTTTAGAAACAACACAAAGTGCATTGAATTGGACAATGAAAAAATGATTTCTTTTATAAAGCATAAAAAATTGGTTTTAAAAAAATTATTATGTCAGGGAAAATTTTTAATTTGGGTGGGAAAAGTCAGGGAATTATATTCCCAGAAGTTTGTAGCCACCCTGAAAAACTACAGTTGTTAAAATGAAAGAATCGTTAAACTGGAAGACCTTAAACTGAGAGATCACTGTAGAGAAGTTACGGCAGCTTGTAACATTTTGGGTCTTGAGCACCGATGAGGGTGAAAGAAGTTGGGAATAGCCAGGATTAAGATTGGGATTAACCAGGATTAAGATAAGAAATATCCTTGAGAATTCTCACCAAAGTCCCAGCACTATTTTCACAAGCAAAATACAGGAGTGACTGGTTACTGTGAAGCGATCACACTAACCATTTGGCCGATGCAGGCCTTGAAAAGTACCAGTTTTTCCGATAATAGGTCAGGGACAATTAACAGATATTACCTGGAAAACAGGGAAAAGTCGGGGAATTCCAAAACTGAATATCAGTGGACACCCTGAAAATGTCACTTCCGTGTATCAATAACATAAACAATCAGCTGTTGAAGAGCAAGGGTCGGACAGGCCACGGGCCGCCAGACCTTGCGGTGTCGAGTTAAGCTGGCCGTCCTGTGCCATATGACTAGCTACACTTTACGTTATCAAATGTAAACCTCTCTGCGTGGCTTCCGTGTGAATGAATTAGTTCCAAAAACCATAAATATATTAAGCTTGCTGGATACCGTATTCGTTCATTTACCCCTCGCACTCTGTTTTTTCAATGGCAAGCTAGAAAAAATTAAAAAAAGAAAATTAAACTTCTCGTTGCAGACTTTAGGTAGTCGCTAGCAAGCAAATTTGTGGCTAAATTAGCAGAATGTTAAACGTGTATCTTAGTCGTAGTAAATGCACAAAATGTATTGCTTTCCAAATGTATTATCATGTGTTACACATATTTATTACGGCCACTCTGAACAGAGTTTGAACACACGGCACTAAAATTAATGCACAAACAATTAGCAACTTGCCAACGACACGCGAAACGAGTCGAAAAACCAACAAAATGAACAACTAGTAGTGTAAACTGTAATACAAAAATTATGTCATACAAGAGTCCACACGAAGCAAGAAAATCACAAAGTACATGAGGTGTGAAACATGTGAAGCGAAATAAAATTACCATCATTATCCTGCCTAAGTAGACCAAAATGTTTAGTCATGATGAACTGTTGACGTTGCTACGGTATCCTTTAACTTGTTTTTTGTTTTGCGCCAATCTCTAATACACGATACTGTCATGTTTACGTACTGCATAATTTCATATTTCTTCTGCTCCCTTAATTACATTAAAATTTCATTACAAAGTATTTTCAGGGGAAGCTTAATTTCATACTTTATTCTGAAATTACTTAGTAGTGAAAATACTTATAAAAATATTCCATATGTACGAGCGGTATTGCAAAATATATTGTAACACATTAAATCACTTCAAAAATTTTTTAAATTTGGCAATTTTGCTGTTTTTGGCCGATGAAGATGCCACATTGTAGAGAAATAAATAAAACATTCAAATACACAAAAAGTTTGCATGGTGCACTTACCAACTTGTTAATATCAATTTGAATATTCACGTCAATGTGTTTCAATTATTATCTGTACAAAAAGCAAACAAATACTGGTGAAGTCAAAGTTCGATAAATTATGAATCACAAATTTATTTCTCTTTCATTTAAGTAATACAAGATTTTTTTATAAAAGTGGGAAATTGTTGTCTGGGTGTTTTTTTTTTTTTTTTTTACAAGTCCTTGGTGTATGTAGCGCTCTACTTCGTGGATGGACTTCATTACATTGTCTGGAACATCAGGATTTTTTGAGACAAAGCTGTTCAATTTATCGAAGCACTCCATTGCTTCTTTTGTGCTCACAATTTCTTTGACAGGTTCATCTTCACCCTCATCTGATTCGCTGTCTTCTACATTTCTGGATACAACTTTGCTTATGATGTCTGTGTCAGTACTGGCATTGTTTCTGTAGCACTGTCAACACCCACATAATCTTCACACTGAATTTCTGAATCTAACTCTAGTCTCTCAGTTAGTTCTTTCCAAATTTCTTCAGCTATCTCTTCCTCAGCTCTTCACAGACAGCACTGCTAGTGGTTGGCACTTCATGATCTTCATTTTGTGATTTCACTATCCCAGACTTAATCCAGCAGTTGCGAATTGTCTTGACGTCCCACCAGCCACCAGTTATTAGCTGGATTACCTGACGAAAATTAATGTGCCTGCAACTTGCAGCGGATATAGATCAGACATCTGTCAACCAAGCATTTACGAATGTTGATCTAGACCAGGGTCGATAATTTTTGAAACAAAAAAAAAATAATAGTAAGATGAAACCCATTAATAAGGACGAGAATATAACTAAAATGACAGGAAAAATTATTTACGGGCGATCTGAGGTCGGGAAGTGGAAGGGGGTGTTTTTAAGGGTAAAAAACTGTGTATCTCAATTTCCGGCAAAACTACAAGCCCTATGGGAAAAAAATTTAATGACAAAGTTGTAGGTAATAAAGAGACTTACAACTTTTGTAATTACACTTTTTTCACAGAACCTCAACATTTATGTGAAAAATTCAAATAATCTAGTTTTTGGTTTTGTATTTTTATGTTATGCAAAGCAAATTTTTTTTTTTTGCGAAATTTGGTGAAAACTTACCTTCTTATGTCCTAGACACTGTAATTTTTTTGATTTGAAATATTTATTTTTTCACCTTATTTTGACGTAATATCGGAAAAACACCCTAAATTTTAATCGAAAATTCTCGCGTCAAAATATCAGCTTTTTAAAAAAAGTCAGGGAGTTTTTTGTTCGTTGAAATCTCTTCTTTCTGGTAATGTAAAAATATATGTACATTACTATGGTAAAATGTTCCCAGAAAATGCAAAGAAAAGAAAAAAACTTGATTCCGAAATTTTTTAAAATCACTATGTAAAATTTTGAGCTAATTAGTAAACTTTACACTTTAATTACTTGAAAAACGTAAGATTCTATGTTACATTGATAAATAAAAAAATTACAAATCCATAAATCATAAAGATTGCAAGAAACATGCGAAAATAGTTGTTCTAAAGAAACATTAAAGATAGGATTTAAAGGGGGGATTTAAATTTAAAAATGTGATTACTACAATTTTTTTAGTCAAAAAGTTGATTTATTAATTTCTAATTACATTTATGTCATAGAAAATCACATAATATATGAATAGAAATGTAAATAGTACTATTGAATTTAGATATTTTATACCGTATAAACCCACGTACCACCCGCCCCTGTGTAAGACCCGCACCCTGATTTTTGGAATGACATTGTGGGATAAAAAGTTTTGGAACAGATTTGTGTGTAGAAAATCATTTTGTATGAGAATGGAGTTAAGTTTTAAACAGTCACAAATATTAAAGAATTACAATGTAAAATGTACATTTTTTTGGTCACGATGTTTAATAACAATGACAAATAGAAGCCGGGTGAGTGCTGCGTAGCACTGTAGCGGGCGACAGATAAGATCTGACTGGCGCGAGCGTGACCTTGCCAGCCCAGCTGTTATTGTTTGATCTCTCACTCCCGCCTCCTGGTCTCGCGCTCGGCAATGAACGATCGATAAGGCACGCGTCTCATCCCAGTCGCGCGACGATTTCCGGAAACTTCGCTGCCGCACCACGAAACACATGTCTTTCACCACTGGCCATTTGTAGTTTGTCTTTATTCTTCCTCCAATCTCGCACACACGATTCGTCGACATTGGATTTTCTTGCCACAGCACGGTTACCGAACTCTTCCGCTTCACTAATAATCTTTAATTTTTCTGCAACTGTGAATGAACGCAGCTTCTTAAGACTCATTTCTACTTTCAGCTATGAATACACGTATGAAACCACTCGGTACTTAACGGTATGTGCTGTGCTTCGCAAACACGCTAGAGATGTTCGTGCGCAGCAAGCTGCAATGTGGCAACACCGAATGGAATGTGACCTTTGCTGCTGGCTCTACCTCCCACCCCCTCCCCCACCCAACTCGCTTCGCTCCACCCGCCCATTCCATCCTATCTTCAACCGTCTGGCGTCTGCACTCTTCTGCACAGTGCGCAACACAGCCGCGCGGCTGACATTCCACATGGTTATCACAGCCGTTACGTGAATTAATATAGTCATTCGTCAAAAAAACTAGGGATCACTCTACCTCGCACAATACCTTGCTTAAGGATAAAGGTGGCAAGTTGTACTACTCCAGTGCTTTTTCGTCAGTGCAAAAACGGCCCAAGTGCAGTTTGACCAATGTACGTGGGTTTATACGGTACTTATTAATAATAATATTTTTAAATGCATTAATTTTCTTATTTATAAATCTTGATCCCTAATCACTTATCCATTACTTTTTGTCGCTTTGGTGGCATTTCTTCATTGTTAGTTTCGACAAACCTTTCCGATTCTAGTAGATCTTCGAAATCTTCAAGACCATCACCATCTTCATATCCAATATTATTTTTAGTCTGAATTTACCTTCATCCATAATTTCATCTGAATTACTAACTTCCTTGTGGGTTTTTTCTTCCACATTGGTGCATTTTTCAGAACCATGACAATTTGAGCATAAATTGTGCATTTTAAGCTATGTTTTCAGCAGCCACATTTTAAACTGTTACATCCAGTTTTACAGCTGCAGCAAATAGTTTTGAGTAATATTTCCAGGATTAACTCCTCAGTACATTTGGGCATAATCCCACGTTGATGTTGCTTCCAGCCCCAATATATTGCTGTCAGTTCGTTACGTAGCCAAGTTTGAAGTTGATAATATGCCCTGTAACAATGTTGTTCTGCTGCACCTTCTGTGTGTGAGAGATTTGCGAATATGAAAGATGATTTAATTTTTGCCAATTGATATTTTTGAAATCTAATTGATTCAGTGTTATATTATCATTTTTACATTTATAAATAGATTTGATTAATTGTAATCCATTTTTTTTTCAATATCTTTTTTTTTTGCATCTTTGGCCAAATTTGACACATTTTTATTGCCTAATAATGAATTAACAATACTCTTCTTTCCTTTTCCGGCAAATCCAGATGTTTATCGCAACCAGAAAAACAATGCAGAAATGCAACAATATTTTTGAAGGATTCATAACTATTATACGTGAAAAATAGATCTTTTGCATTTACAGAACCTGGTTTTGAGAAAATAAATGTCATGATTAACTCAGGTATATAAGTTATTTTAAAATAGAAATAAATAGGCATCTATGCATATAATTTAAAGAATATTCTACAACTTTCTCAAAATATTGTAGATGTCTTATTAAATATTAACTTATTTGGTTCTTAATTATAGTAGTATATTTCGATTTGTATTTTTTTGTTTATCAGTGTAACATAGAATCTTAGGTTTTTCAAGTAATTAAAGTGTAAATTTCACTAAATAGCTCAAAATTGTACATAGTGATTAAAAAAAATTTCAGATTAGAGTTTTTTCTTTTCTTTGCATTTTCTGAGAACATTTACCATAGTAATGTCTATATTTTTTTACATTATCAGAAAGAAGAGATTTCAACGAACAAAAAACTCCCTGACTTTTTTGAAAAAGCTGATATTTTGACGCGAGAATTTTCAATTGAAAATTAGGGTGTTTTTTCGATATTAAGTCAAAATAAGGTGAAAAAAATAAATATTTCAAATCAATAAAATTACAGTGTCTTTAGGACATAAAAAGGTAAGTTTTCACCAAATTTTGTGAAAAAATTTTTTTTGCATAAGATAAAAATAAAAAAACCGAAAACTTGATTATTTGAATTTTTCACATAAATGTTGGTTATGTGAAAAAAGTGTAATTAACAAAAGTTGTAGGTTTCTTTATTACCTACAACTCTGTCACTAAATTTTTTTCCATAGGACTTGTAGTTTTGCCCGAAATCGAGATACACTGGTTTTTTACCCTTAAAAACTCACCCCTTTCCACTTCCCAACCTCAAATCACCCGTAAATAATTTTTCCTTTAATTTTTGTTATATTCTCGTCCTTTTTTAACGGGTTTCATCCTACTATAATTTTTTTTTTTTTTTTCACTTTTTACCATTTTTAAAATTATCGACTCTGGTCTAATCTTGGCATTGTAATTAATACCTTGGTCAAGAGGTTGTAGTACAGCTCTGCAGTTTGGTGGAAGGAACTCAATTTTAATTTGTTCGAGCCTCACATCAACATTGTGTACTGTACGGTTATCCACTAACAAAAGTATTTTCCTCCCTTCTCTCTTTTATGGATTGTCCGTAAAATGTATGGAAAGTACATACGTTTTACGGTGGCCATACGTTGTACGGAGGACAAGAAAATTTTACTGATTTTGGGACGTTTGACACTGTTAATTGTACATTTCTGCCATTATTTACAAATGAATAGCGGACAAATATATTTTGCGCAAGAGTACCAACATGAAACGTGTTTTACAGTGTTGTTTATCCTTGTTATTGTGCATAAACATTCGTAAAATCAGTTTTTACTGTGGAATCAGTAGTTGGTCACAATGAACAGTACAGGAACAAATAACAAAGTTTGGTTTATATTTTCATTCTAGTTTCTTATTGGCGGATTTTATAGCTAACAGCCAATCTATGGTTTTCTTGTATGGGCTGTTACAAGATGGCGATGCTCGTGTTGTTAGGAGTTTTTAAGCGACAAGTCTGTTGTTTCTTATCCAAGTCAACGCTTTTTAGTGTTCTTGGAAGTAGAATTTTTAACTTTGAAACTAAAACTATTTTTCCGCAGTTGTAATGAATATGACGTATAACTACTGTGTGATGTGACAAAATGTTGAGGTTTTAAATATGCATTGCGCTCGTGTTTAAACAGTCGCGAACTTGAAAGAAGTATTTTTTTCTCTTATTGTGAAGCATACGTACAACAATAATATTTTTATATGATACAAAGAAACTGTTCATAATTACTACTAGCGTAATTTTTGTGCGGCGTTTATTAGTAATTTTTGGAAGATGGTATGAAACTCTTTAACTGTAACTACTATTTGAAGTTACAGGCCTACGTGGAAATCGCAGAATTAAACATGAATTTTCGTAAGTAGGCTTTGAAGGTGCTGTAACTAGAGCTGAATATTGCCTTACAATATTTCATAATTCAAAATACTAGCCGGTTTGGTATTCAGCTATTTCATGACACATGAAAGAAACAAAACTATTGTCCATATCGTATAAGAGTTCCATTATTTGACAGATTATAAAAAAGTAGGGCAATGTAAACAAAAACATAATGTATCCTTCCACCACCATGTGCTTTCCAACTGACAATCAAAACATATAAACAGTTAAGGTAAAGTATTATTGCAATTGAATCCAAAGTGTGAGGTGGTTTTGTTTCAGTTATTTTTTAGTTCTCAGACTAGTAAGGTAATTTGTTTTCAGTATTGGCTGCACAAGTCTTTTATGGTTAGGTAGGCAATTTTAATGGAAAATAATTTCATATTGCAGCAATGAATAGCCTACTCTTCAGTAGTTCAGTTAGTATAACAACTCAAAATTTTACATAATTTATTGTATATTTTCCTAGGTATGCTCAAAATTGTAACATTTAATTACATTATAAAAAAACTTGTATGGGTAACTTATCTATTTTCTTATTTCAACTTAACACCTGAAACGTTTAAATAATAGTAGCTTATTTGGTTACAACATACCGAAGTTGCTAGAGCATACGACATTGTAAATAAACATCTTTAAATGAAATATATATACAGTAAACTCTCACAAATCCGGGGGTCTCGGGGATTTGTGACCTTCGGATTTCTGAAAACTACGGATTTTTGAAATACTGTACTTTCCATAACAAAAATCTGCAAAATTAAAAAAAAAAAAAACTTTTCATTTACTGTAAGTCCCCGATTTACGTCGTCCTGATAAACGTCGTGGTTTTTAGGAACGTATCCCCCAACGTAAATTGAGGACTTACAGGTATAAGCCAACGCTGTTTGAAATAAAATAATTCATAAAAACGGCACCTCGAACACGTTTGGCTATACTGGCCGGCCGGCTCTGGGCACGGGCAGCCGGCTGCGAGCCGTCAAGTCGTAAACAACTTGTCATTGTCACAGAGCGGCAGAAACAGCGATTACTATTTCCTTCTCCGCCCGTGTGCCGGCGAAGCAAACTACAGTGCACATAGCAAGACCTTAAATTTTACTTACCGCAATCATTGATTA